>VWPW01007372.1:0-99775 GCA_013389825.1 Crypturellus undulatus | reverse complement strand
CTGACCCTCAGCAAACTTATATCAGCACCGCATCATCCATGCGCATGGTCAGCGCCGTCATAGCTGTTCTCCTGACTCCGTCTTTGGTATCTGCCTTCCCCGCTGTCTACGAGTTCTTGNAGCTTGGGCTCCCTTTGGCTCTGATGCTGAGCACTTTTGCTGACCCTCAGCAAACTTATATCAGCATCGCATCATCCATGCGCATGGTCAGAGCCGTCATAGCTGTTCTCCTGACCCCTGTCTTTGGCATCTGCCTTCCCCGCTGTCTATGAGTTCTTGCCCTCTGGGATTGAGTCCGGACATCCCAGAACAACTCCCTAGACCTTGGTACACGCCTAGAAGCTCTGCTAATCTGTCATGTTGAGTCAGCAAGCAGCAACTCAAGCTCTTCTGCTGTATCTTCTGCATGGAAACCAGAAACGGGAAGCTGCCACACCAGGAAAACACGGCTAGAAAAGCAGTAGCTCACAGACCACATTCCACCTCTGCTCCTCAGAAGAAAAATGTTCTATCTCCATCCTAATCCTTCCCTTATTCAGGCTACCATGTGGGACTGCGATCGCTAGGAACTAATTACGCCGTGTATTTTTATGGCTGTAGCGCTTAGGGAGCCCAGTTGGAGAGCAGGGCTGGTGCCAGCCACTGTGCACTGCCCCGAAGAGTTTACAGTCTGAGCAAAGCAGTGCCAAGAAAAGTAATTTGTTCCAGCTGGGCCACAGGGGACCTGCCAGCAGTGAGCAAATGTTCATCACAGCTCCTGGGCTGATTCAAAATGACTATCTATTAATGATTTTTTCCTCATCTTACACTACCATTTGAGTTACGCAGTGATACCAGGCGAAAAACGTTTTTAAATAGTAATGGTAAATGGGGAACTACAAGGAAAGATGAATTGCTGAGAGTTCCAGTAATCTGCATAACACATCAACTAATTATTCAAGACAAAACATTCGTAGGAGCTGAGAATTTACAAAAATGTATCGAAAGCTAAACCTAAGGCTGTAAAATGAGAGAAATAAAATAATAAATGTGAAGGTATTTGAACAGGTGAGGGTCCACCATCCCATCTCGGATTTTAATATCCTACACTGAAAAAAAGTCTACAATCAATATGTTTACTGATAAAATCACCTTTTCAGTTGAATGAAAACACAGCAAGATAAAGATAACCAAATTGAAAGTTATATTTAAAAATAAAGATTTTGCATAATTCAAAAGGTATGGATATATTCCGATACCCTTTAAAATCTTCAAATAATATTTACTTGCTTTTTTGAGGTAGGCATATCCCAGTAGAAATTTAGTGACGCAAAGCCAGACCACTGCATTAAATTAAAGATCACAAAAAGGTAAATCGGCACTCAAAATGCTACCTCCAAGAGAAAGCAGCTAACTTGGATCTCTAGTCATAAGAAAGAGAAATACAAAATCCTCTATCTTTTCCCCATTAAACAATTTTTGCGCATTGTGCAAAGCAGTGTGTGGATGCTGGTAAATACTGTCTATATTCCCTGCCTTCCACATAGGTGTGCGAAGAGATTTGAAACTCGCTAATGTGAAAACAAAAATAATTTTGATTTGCTGAACAGAGATAAGAATTCATGTTTATGAGAGCTTTTCTTTTTTGTCCTTTCCTCAAAGACCACATTCAATTCAGACCAGCAGTGCTTTGGTTTCTGCATTAGCACGATGACAGACCAAATTGTCAGAGTTTGAGGACCTTCTCCAACTCGTGCTCCAACACCTGATGCTCCCAGCCGTTCTGGCCCATACGGTACCTGTGCACCAGACCCTATACTGGTTCTCCAGCCTCCCTCTCCCAGCATAACAGAGCAATAAATCACGTCACCACCTCCTTGCTAGTGTCAGTGTAAAGCCAGCCCAATTAGCTCAAGCTGCTGATGAAGGGAGTTTGAACGAACCTGGTTGGCTCCATGCCAAAACGACGTCTCTCCCCATCTCTCCTGCTGCGGAAGAGGAGGACAACTTCCCACAAAGGGCACAAAGAGCTGGGGATGACAGTATCTCAAGGCAGCTCTGTGAATCGAGCAAAATAATGCTCTTTCTGTGACTTCAGCTCCTAGAAGCAGTGGGCATACGTTCAACAAAGCAGCGCTGAGCTCCCCAGCAGGGGATCTGGTCTAACATTTCAGCTCTCATTTACAGAAAGAAAAACCATCAATCTCTTTCATCTCGCCCAATTGTAAGCTTCTTCAGGGCCTCAGACGGCATCTGTCTGAGTTTCTGCCAAACTCGGAGCGTTAACACAATTCTGAGGATGCTCGTCATTCCCCGAAGCATCAGATCAGATGCACAAACCAGGACTTCTTTTCTTGTCCCCAAACCAGGTGCTGCTTCCTGAAATCTTTTTATTTTTTTCTTCCCATAACTGAATTAGTTATTTCAGGGGATGAAAGGGCCTCTGGCAACATTAGCTACACTCTTGGGAGAATTTTCTTCCAACATCAGTGCTCTGTGCCTCAAAGAAATATGAGTAAGTGTTTTCTGGGGGAGCCTGTGGAGGACAAGCATCAACACTACGAACCGTGAAACATAGCACTTCTTGCCTAAGAGTCAACATTCGCTTCATTCCTCCTTTTTGAATGAAAAGGAGGACAAATAGCAGAAAACAACTCTGTTTTTAACTTATCAGGGATTGTGTTTACAGAAGAAATGTCGCAATCCCAGGCACTGGGGCAAATACGGAGCCCGTAACGTATGAGAAGGCTGCACAGGAGATGCAACCTGCTGACTCCTCGCCCCATCGGAGACTCAATCAGAAGGCAGGGATACATCACACTGACATCTCCCTTTTCCCTCATTAGCCTGCAGGGTCAACCCCTTCGGCATCTGGCCATCGAAACGGTGCGATTCTGATTAAAAAAACCCACGTTGTCAGAGAGGCAGAGCCGCCTCATGATTACTCCTGCTGACATATCTAAATTATTCAGCCAGGAAAACGGGCAGCACCCATTAAAATCCCCGGTGATGGTGTATTCTGGGCTCGTTAGCTTTTTAAAATATTTTCCTCACATGATGCTTAAATGAAAAATATGCGCAGGGACTAGCCCTGCGGTTAGCCTTTAATTTCTGTCCTACAACGGTTCCCTTCAATATTCAGTTTTGACAGGTGGATTTTATTAGCTAACTGAAGAGCTGACCTAAGCAAAAGTCTTAAATACTATCCACACACTCACTGTCTTCTTCGTGTTTATTTTCTATGTATCAGAAATATTGCAGAGTGGAAAAAGCAGTATTTTCCTTATGCTTTTCACTCCTCCTTTTTTTTTTTTATTATGATTTTGTTATCTTTGCTCTTTGGGGAATGATGTGGGATGGAGTAGTTGTATCTGGAAGAATTTTCAGCATTTTGCCTCAGAAGCAAAAAAACTCCCGGACTTGCAATTTCTGAAGCAGTATTTGTGGGAAAACTCAGTTCTTCTATAAAAAAAAGCACTTATTGGTCTCCTGTAAATATGTTTTCTATCTTTTTATTTTTATATACAGTTTAATAAGAGTATGCTATGTGGCAAGTAAATGAACCAGCTTATCAGATTGGTCATTAATGTTTAGCATTTTCTTTTTCCATTTCCCAGGGACTTAACTAAAACTGCTTTGCCGAGGTCCTTTGCTTAGCCCAGGGAACATTTCTCAAGGGCTAGAAATAAAAAGTTACTTAAAATCTATTGCTGCAGACTGTACTGAATGGCCCAAGGGACTGGCAATATGGTATTAAACATCTTATCTAGGTTACTCATTCCCATCTAGTCAGATGTGGTGACCAAAACGTTACTCTTGTGGACAGCTCACTAGCAGTTTATGTCATACGAAATTATAATCTTTGACCATTTCAGGGGGATGATTCCCTCTCCCCAAACCCAGCAACATCTTCAGCAGGAGCTGCCATAACTGTGGGACTTTCCAAAAATTAACCTGCCTTCAAATGCACGAGCGAATGTTGAAATCCCTTCCTGCAAATGGTCTCTTGTAACTTTTAACAAGGTTTTCACAAAAGCCCTAGAATTCAGGCAGATTAAAGCTGAACTACTTTTCAGGACGGTTCTAATTAAGTTTATGATTAAGTTATGATTAAAGAACTTTGCTAGGGCAGCACAAGGAAAATTTGCATGACGAAATGAAAGAAGTGCTGCAAGGTGACACTCCTTAGAAAAGTCCAATAACGTCAAGCAAGACACAGCAGCAATCCATGTGGGGACTCAGCTCTCGCCACGCTACCCAAAATAATGGTCTGTCCAGCAGAAAGACTCACCGAATCAATGTAAAAGGTGTTGGATCCCACAAAAGTGATGGCATCTTGCAGCTCATAGTTGTGCACCCCGTTCTGGTAGTCCTGGTACGGTGTCACCGTGAGAGCAAAGGGGCCCACGCTGTGTTTGCTCCAGTTGGTCAGCTTCACCTCCAGCGGGACGGGGTCCCCGACTTTGCAGTCTACCACAACGTCACAGTCGCAAAGCTTCCCGTCCACGAGGATGTCTGCAGGCAGAGAGAACAACCCCACGTTAACGTCAGATCAACTTTAGCTGTTAGGAAACCTAGCAAGAAAAAGAAGCCTGAACCTTAGGAGGGCAAAACGGTTAATGCTAGGAGAGGCAACCAAGCCCTGCAGAGTTGAACTTTCCTCAGGCTGATTTTGATGAAGCTTCGTGCTTCTCCACATCAACACCAGCAGCAGAGGGGAACAACGAACAGGAATCATCAATACAAACCATAGTGCTACATTTCCAGTGCTGGATGCCCATGTCACACATTATGGCCAGGAATAAATCCTCCTGTTGGGAGATGACCTTTTGCAGCAGACCAGGTGCTGCTAAAATTTGCACTGTAACACATACATTAAGGTCCAGATAAGAAGGAAAATTGGGATTTTAAAATTATACAGCAGCACTACAAGCTTGTTCACACACTTTTTAATTCATTCTTGGATTTCTATTTTTAACTTTATACCTTTCGTGGTTTTCTCTCCCTCCCTGGGATGGCAGAAGATGTAAAGCCTCTAAATTGGTTACTGCTGGGACAATGACAGCTGGAGTAACGTGTCCACTAACCTTGCCCATTTGCTTATACAGAACCAGAACATTTCATTACTAACACACTAGGAAATTGCTAGTCCAATTCCTCGCTCGGAAAGGTTCCCGGTTGGGCAGTATTACTGTATTTTTTCCAGATGAGGGTTATCTCCGATGCACTATTAATACAGCAACATTTCTATTTCACCAGAGGTTCATGTTCAGAGATAAGAAAAAGCCCTGGGCACGTGTAGGAAAACATGCTCCGTGTGAATACCTGTCCCGACAATCTCATGCACCCGCAGGGAAGGTTTTTCCATCACTCATTCGCTTTCCTTGTGACATGCAGCATATTATTCCTCTGCTGACTGCATTGGATTTACATCGGTAATATCCCCCTCTTCAAGAAAAGAACTTCAGGAACTTCCAGAGGGAAAACAGTTGGCACCAAAGTGATTTTTGTAACTTATTTTTGTTTGGTTGCCTTAGAAGAAAACCACCAACATGAAGCATGTTGTTGCGATGCCCTTTGGCCTAGCAAATGGAACAAGCCCGAGCCCAGCATCCCCAGGCAGTAATCGAGAAGAAACAAGTTCAGAAAAGCACAGGAATTCCAGAGGCTGCTCCGACACAGATGAGCTGCCCCAGGTGAAAAGCCCTCCTTGACCAGAGTCATAACGCGCAGGGTCAAGTCCCACGTGGAAGAGGCTCCACTGAGGAAGGGCACAAATCCTGGTGCTCATGCAGCTTCTATGGCATCCCAAACCCCATGCTGAGGTCCCAGCCAGGACCAGCCCCATTTCCCCAACCTTATTTCCCCAACGAGACGCCTTATTCGTGACGATGAGAAGGACAGGACGTTATAATCACCACTGAATGGGCTAGAAATGCTGTTCTTGGGTCTGCCATAAAATTATGGATGCTCTTGCCCCAAATGATCAAACTGATTCACGGAGGACACAGAAGAATATGAAGAAAAGTAGTAGTCATTATTTGGGAGACACTGCCTTGAATCATTTTAAACACAAAAATAGCTGTGTGTGTTTCCATATAACCACTGTATTTCCCAACTTCGTGTCACAGCAGCCCAGTTGTTTCTTTCTAAAGTCATGAGTTCATGTGTTAATATCAGGTAATATTTTCAAGCCTCTCTGCAAGGTAAATTCTTTCATTAAAATGCATGTCCGTATACACTATGTATATATATATATATGTGTGTGTGTATATATATAAATATTTACAAAATGTAAATGTATATACATACACAAATATATATATATATTTTTTTTTTCTAGTTTCTCCAGTCATGGTGCCTTAGGCCTTTGCGAACTGCTATATATCCAGACCAGCCTGAGCTCAGTGAGCTCAGTGGATGGATCTTTATTTTCCAAGAGGCTCATCAGAGCCTCAGAGCTTTACGTTCGATCCTCTGCCACAAGAATTATAAATGAGCCCTTCGCCCTCGGTTTCCACCTTTGCTTCCCCATACCTTTATGCAAAAATAGAAAAATCAGGCAAGGGGGAAGCAATTAAGCCTAACTTACCCCAATTAATTTTCTTTTATATTCCTAAAAAATAAATAAAATACGTCGATTCAATGCAAATTACAGTATATAAATTATATAGAAAGAGCTCAAAGGGGAACAAGTGGTTATTGAGAACAACACCAAGGCTTACTGACCATCTTTTAATTAAAAGCTATATCTGTTTTTTGTTTGTTTTTTTACCTTTTCTGGGTATTTTAATAAGCAAACAGCTTCTTTTTTAATAAGCCAAAGCACTTTTCTCTCTCCTTTGCTCTCATTTTCCTGCACAAGGCTGTTACGCAAAGCATCCTTTTACGCCAGTACCACTCTGCTTGATGCTTGATGGCCACTGGAGAAAGAACAGCTATAATATACAAATTCATGTTGGACATCCCTAAGGAAGTGCTGTATATTTGATCTTTAGGATGTTCTAAGTGATTATGGATGGAAGAAAATTATTTCTACACAATTTTGGGAGGTGAAGGATGAGGCTAAGACAAGCTGTTGAGATGGAGCATCAGGAGGTCTTGCTTGGTCATTCCTCTCCTGCATGATCCATAGCTTTCAAGATACGTGACCTCACTTTTTAGCTGAAAAAAGCAATTTATGGCCCACCTTACATGCTGTGCTTGTTGGTACCACAAGCAACCTGAACAACCATTTCATGAAAATACTACATCAGAATTCAGGCAGATACGGGGTTTCTGTGTATCGTTACAATGGGAGATGGAGAATTTTCCTGCAGCGATCCGGGTCTGTGCTGGAGGTGGGATAAATCTCATGCAACAGATAAAACAGATCTTCAAGACCAGCAGAGCAAGCCCTGCTCAGCTGTTGTGGGACAATTTGGGGAAATTTTAGTCAATGATCTATTTTTTATGCTGTTAGAACTGCTCAAAAATGCAAGTTCTCTTCCTCTCGATCCCACACAGGGAAAAAGGGCAGCAGGGAGAGACAGAGGGGAGAGGAAGAGCAACAACACCGACTTCTCCAGATAAGAAGCATCAGATACTCAGATGGAGGAAAGCCAAAGCCCGAGTGCCCAAGCCAGAGCTGCTAGAGCGCAAGTCTCAGAATGATTCAGGTACTTTGCTTTCACCAAATCTAAAGTGCTAATTAAATAGCCTGCCCAGGCTAGTTTTGCTTCTAATTGTCCTAAAAGAGTCATCAAAGAGCCAGCAATGCAGCCTGGAGCTTCTTCTGTTTGATTGAAGGCTACTTGGTTCAGGATTTTGTAAGTACATAGAAGTGCACAGAGAAAGAGGGAAGAGTCAGTCCTTCAGAAACTGTTTGAATAATTCAGTCAAATTCTAGTTTTCTGCATTATAGAAATGGATGAAAGATTGAAATGGAGTAAAAAGCTTGCAGTATGGACAACTTCACTGTATGAGACAAGCGGCTTCCACCAGTCTCTGACCAAACAAGTGTCCAGTCTCTTTATCCTGTTGAATGTCAGGTCAGTGGCAACTTTAGCAATCTATTTTGGGGAAAGTATTCTTGTAACACAACAGGATCTCTGATTTTATTATTATTTTTTTTAAATGTATCTTCTCCAATAACTGACCTTAAACATTGTTCCTTTTCCCGGTATCCACTTCTTTTCATTTTCCAAACTGATGATACAAGTTATTTACAAGCAGGAAAATAAGGTTGGTGACATTTGCTGTTCACTACAAGGTCCTGCAGCATTTTCCGAGCTCAGGACACCCCTGCAGGAGGTATTTCTATGAATATAAAATCTCTGTTCCCCTTTAGTCACATCAAGCCAACACCAAACGAGTATTTAACAACACGAGAGCCTTCTATATTTTTGCTTAAAACCTCCTGCATGTGTTTTGGATCTGTTCCTGACACCAGACCTAAGCACCTTGGGTTGGAGCAACATGGTCATGGTCATTCACTTCTGTCCGGACAAAAAAATGAGCCACATCTATCCCCCGCATAAAGGCATCACAGTCAATAGCAAACCCAGACACAGTTGTTCATTTAGGGATAAATCAGGGAAAGTTCCTGCAAGCAACTCCAGCTCTGAGACCTTCAAGTGGCATCAGAGCATGGACTTGAGAGCAGAGGAGTTGGCAGAGGATGGGACAACTGAACATGGACATGGACTATTTAAAGAGGCAACCGCTTTCACAGGACCTTGGAGCTGCCCGATCCATGGCAGGCTTCCCATCCCCAAGCAGATCACAATTGAATTAAGGACACCTCGTTTGTTCCAAGAGTAATTAAAAAGAAAAAACACATTTAAAATATAGTCCTCGCAACAATAAGCAATTAGTCTTCGATAATTGTCTGTGTCTTCCTACTTAATCACTCCGCTGCGGCAGCCAGGCTGTTGATGACAGATCCTGCCCGCTCCTCTTGTTATTCTGGCCCCGTCATCGTGAGCTGGTGCCTGCTCTTAACCCAGCAATGCCAGCGGACGGAGCACACCGTGGGCTCTCTTAAGGGCTCCCTTTCCCCACAGGATTTTTTTCCAACTCATTCATTCACTGAGGAAGCTCCCTCTTTCCCTCCCCATCGATATGATGTTAACATCCAATTTTAATTCCCAAATCTTGCCCGGGCAGAGATGTGACCAGCAGCTCAACTCCATCGTGATCTATTGTGCTCGTCTCCAATTAACCCTAAACACCCAAGGTCACACGAGCTGAGAAACAATAGTGTTTTTCTTTCCGCTGTGTCTGAGTTCCTCTGTTACTTATTTTAGAATAATATTCAGTGGAAGAGTCCCACTTTACTTAAATAATCTTATTTCTCACACAGCACAGGCCAGGTCCTTTCTTGTAGACATCACCAGCAGAAGACTTGCCTCGATTATCTGCTCCACGGTTAGAAGGTCTGGCTGGCACCCACTGTGCCTGTATGCCAAAAAAATACTCACTATACCAGGGTTTGCATGTTATTTCGGGTTACTGAGAACTTTATTTCTAGAGCTGGCTTATGGCCACACTGCTTTGAAAGTGTCAAAAGTAAAAATAATAAAAAAAAAGAAGGCAAAACTCAGCAAAACTAATCCAGATCAGGATATATCACATAATGCAATTTTGTACACCAGCAGCTTTATGAAAAAAAAAAAATGCTTCAGATCATGAATAACACATGGCTCAAGCGACAGCTTGCTGGAAAAAAATCATGACTGCTCCTTGCTAGTTGTGCAGTAAGACTTAAAACTTCCCCTCCTTCCTGCCACTCTGCAGTGATGCAGGGACATGGACCTCCATCTCTGCAGGGGGATTTTTATAAGCCTCAAGCAGCCTTTGAGAGGATTGCACCAAACAAAATCTACCTACCTACCTTACCATATCTCACTAGATATGGCATTATCCAGCAGAGACAGTATTTTCTGTATTACCTATTTAACAGCGGCATCCTACGGCTCCGGACTCCTACATAGATAAGGGATCATACCTAGCAGATAGCTATTTTTTTTTCCAATTCCTAGATAAATTATTCCTACATGCAGCATATTTGCTATATTTGAAGAGCGTTTGGGGGATCCTGTAGGATGAAATATGCTAGGCACTGTCTAAAGTGGGAAGGAAATTTATTGCAGAAGAGAGGAGAGATAAGCCAGTAGATCTGCTGGCATCTCTAAGACCAGGACATCTCCAAGCCCGAATATTTAGAGATTTAGTGGCAGAACGCTTTAACGAAGAAAAAAAAAAGTGATATTGATTATTTATAAGATGATGGCTGGGTGACTGGAGATGTTTTATCCACACTTATATCAAAAAGAACCATAATATATTAGATTGGATGTTTAGGTCACAATAATTTTGTATCCTAGTAGAGCAGCCGAAGCCTGCTACAAAATAATATATAACCCCTGTTAACAGGCAGGTTGATGATTTACCACGTTTCAGTGACTGTGTAAATATGAGCACTAGGACACTGAGCCTCCTGGGCCTCCTTCAGCCCGACCATGATTGAAACGCAATGAGCTGAGTTAAATGAGAGATATTAAATGACTCCGTTTGGGTACAAATGCTGTATCTCAGCACCCTGTGTGCAGGGCACGTGTGACGTGTGGTTACCAGACACACAGCCAATGTCTACAGACCAGAGCTGCTCAAAAACTGAGGTCATTTACAGCCCTGTGTGCATTATATACATCCTTAACGAAGCTTCTTGCATTTCAGTCACAGGATATTTCAGTCCACTGAGTTCCAGTTGTTCTAGTTACCTAAAGTTAAACTTTTACTGTTTCCTATATGTATGTTTAGCTCTTTTTCCACTCTTGCAATAAGACAGGAGACAATCTAGGCTGCTACAACCCGAAACTTGTCAAGCCCTACTGCTCATCCCTGTGGTGCTACTGCTTCTGAATTCTGATCTGATTCTAAAGCACCTACCACGACCTACCTGAAAATCCGATTTGAATCCACTTACTAAGCCCAGAGTCACTTCTCACAGGATTAAACCATACCTGAACAGCTAAGAGGATTTCTGTCATCTCCTCGAGCCCAAACCAGGGCCCAGCTCTGACCGCTGAGGAGATCTCCAGGGTTACACCACAGAGCAAACAGCAGAACATAGATCTGTTGGGTAGGATACTCCCAAATCAGGCCAAACCAGGACAGGAACTGTTTGGACTGCACACTGCAGGCATTACTGCACGCATGTGTTTGTTAGAAGGTTTGAATCATCGTCTGTAATGAAATCTCATGCTTGTCTTCTTTAGATAAGTCACCTAAAGAACAATCAAACTCACTGAAAAGAGTTTGATAGCTTTAAGCCTGGAATGATCTACCTAAAAACAAATTTTGGCCTCTCTAAGATTATAACCTACCACCTGCTAACACTGAGTATGCTCAAAACTGACTGCGTGAGTTTTCTCTGAAGTCCTTTCCTCTCTTTTATTAATTTAAGGAACAAAATTCAGAATCTTCCCTGCCGATCTTGGCTCTATCTTTGACTTCATCTCCTCTCATGACTCACACCTCCAGCCTGTGATTAAATCCTGATGCCATATCCTACAAAACTTCTCCAAATTTGACCTTTTCACTCTGCCCACATCTCCAAACCCTTGTCTAAGATCTAATCAAATTACAAACCTCAACCATTTAAAAAAAAAAAAAAATCTGTTCATCTCCGGTCTTGACACATCCAAACTACTGCCTTTCTGGTCTACTGAAAAATCTCACTTCAGAGAACCTCTTGTAGACCTATAATATAATTATAGTCCGCATCCATATTCTCATTTTCTCCCATAGGGCGCTATTTTTGTGGTATATTCTTCCCCTCTCCCCTACTAACCTGTTATTGTTTATGATATATGTATTTATATACAATATAAAGAACACGTATGTAGTATATCTACATATACATGCCTATATATACGTATTCCTAGATTATAAACTCATAGGGAGAGATTCTAAAGAACTGATGCTCTTTAGAGCTTAGCTGTACAATTTTTATGGTACCTAGAATCATCTGTTAGCCAGTACTGCAAGAAAAATAAATAGAATTAAACCATTTACCTTAAGTAAAAGCCTATTTACAGAAAATTGAAGGATATGAAGTAAGCATTATCCCAATTTTCCAAACGGGAAAAATGAGATGTCTTAGGAACGAGTTAAGCAATCCTGGTAAGAGTCGTCAGGAATTTGCACTCAACGCAACTGAGCAAGCAGAAATGCCTAATCTATGTATCAGGAGCAGGAGAAACTCATTTCTGGAGGTTAGAGAAAAAAAAAATTCTTAGTTGTGAATCCTATGCTGGCTCGTCAGGGCACGTTTCAATCCATTAGCTTTTTGTCACCACCAACTCTTTACAGAAAGGAGTTTTACACTAAACCAAAGGCAAAAGCTGGGGATTTAAGACATACAAGGAGGAAGAGAAATGCTAAAAAGAAATCCAGCCTGAAGGAAAAAATAAATTGAAATAAGAGTAATGCCATTTAAAGAAGTCTTTGATAAAAAGAGCCTAGAAACCCTTTCTTCCTCATCGCTCTATCTTTAAGGAATGGAGGCAGCAGGTACCAGCTTAGCTAAGTGCAGACAGGATGAAAATTTGGGTTTAAATAAAACAACGAATGAAATGTATCAGCAAAGGGGGAGAAACTGAGCTTGGTAAAGACAGCATGAAGTCAAATCCTCTCCGCACTGGAGGCCACAAGTCATGCCTTGAGCTTATCCGTCAAGTGGCCCCGCTATTCCTGCTGCTCCCTTTACTTTGAGGTGTTCGTTTGGGTGGCCCAACCCTTCCTGACCCCACATCTATGAGCCACCCAGGTGTCAGTGTCTGTCCTTCTACCAGCAGCATTTATAGGAATATATAGGACTATAGGATGCAGTTTTACACAAATTTGTGTAGCGTGGCAGCTGGCGAGGTCTCTTCCAGGAGTTATTTTCTCCTGGATTGCTCCAAACCAAGCAATATCAAGTTGCCTGGGAACCTCTGCATGGTGCAGGTCCTGTACTTGGAGAACACATGTATACATTCGCCTGCATCCGTGAAGAACTGAAGATTAAAAGGCATTTTCAGTGCAAGGGAAAATTTCACTGGAAATGTTCTAGTCTAGCTATTTGGCTATGCCCTTTCAGAAACATTTTGGAGGTAAGAGAGTGAACACAAGTTTGTGACTTGGTTGGAAAGCATATAAAGCAAACAGTGACAGGTATTAGAAACTAGTCCCAAGAGCACTGGTGTTTTGAGCGAGTACAACGCATTGGCAGTTAACCACTATGTTCTGCAGGCTTTGCCCAGCATTAATTTGTGAAAAAGACTATCTTTCATCCACTTGCAAGCCAAACAAAAGAGCAAATTAAAAGAACTAAGCACACAAACCATGCTGGGCAATACAGTGGCACTGCCAAACGCTGCTCGCAATTTATATTCACATTGTAGCACATGAACTGACCCAGAATTAACTATGGTTGTCTACTCCTGGAAAATTCTTTGAAACAAAAGAAATTTGCTCTTACCCGTTTCCATCAGTGATGTTACCATGGTTAGGGACAACAGGGGAAGAGCATGAATTGCAACACAGCAGAAGAACATGATGACTGAATAACACACTAAGAGGAAGCTGGTTTTAAAAACTATCAAGGGACAATAAGACTGAAATATCTTTCAGGCCTCCTTACGTGAGACATCACCTACAAGTATATCACTGGTAAGGATTTGCTGTGAAGGAATTTCTTACTCAAGCCTACTCACCAGGAATCTCTTAACATCCTTTTTTTGAGAAATGGCAAAGTGTAAGATGGTAATTTGGGCAAAATCACTAACAAATCCTTTTTTTTTTTTCCTTTTTTTTTTCTTCCACAAAGTATCAATAAGATTTCTAAGTCATATCTAGCAGTAAGAGCATGTTTGTACTCTAATATCGTAGACTCATTACGAGATTTCATGACAGGATTGGTCAACAAAATATCTCTGATCTCAAACACAAAATAAAAATCAGAGGTAAGTTACACAAAGAGCCATCTTAGATATTGCTTTCAGTTTGCTGTGTCAGTGAAGGCAGCTGGGCTGCAGATGTCACACAAGGAGCCCATCAGTTGCCCATCCAGATGTTGAGATGTACCAATTGGTACCATCAACCTTTCAGTATATAGGGAAGTTAAGCTTCCCTCTTACAAAGATCCAACCAAGGTCTTTATGGCTAAGATGCAGCAGCGTTAATGATACTTCCAGGTGTCTTTGACAAGTTCACAAAATATTGACAGATTACAAAAAAGAAATGGAGAGTTTTTCTTGACACAGCAAAATCAATTCCAGTTGTCCTGAACTATCCGAGTCATACAAAAACTCAGCATCAGAATTTGCTCCCTTCTTTTCCTGAATTTACTTCTAGCACCATTTCTAAAATCCAGTCTTCCTAAATGCCTGCCTTATGGAAGGCTGCTCTGTAACAGGAAAAGTCCATTCTCTCTTTTAGATGCTTTTTATATAAATATGTCTATTTTCCCTCTAAAAAGTAAAGTAAAAAATGGAACAGTTAATTACTTGAAAAATCAGCCAGGATTGACCTACTCTTACTTAAATTAAGTATTCATCCAAGAAAGACACTATCTGCTGCAGTTTATTGCTTCCAACACTTATTATTAACAACAATCTAAAAATAAACTTTTTTAAAGTGGGATGTTAGCTGGCATTGGGTAACTTCTTGTACCAGAGAGGTACTACCAGTAAAGACTACCAGAAGATATACTAGCATTTATAATTTTATTTTCCTTTTTAACATTTCAAAGTCCTTCTTCAGAATGGACTGTCCTCTTTACCATCCCAAAGAACCTTGGTATGTCAAACAAGTAAAACCCCTCTAAGGAGCAAACAGAATTAAAAAGGTCCAGAGATGAGTGTGGAAAAACTTTATACTCCAATAATCTCTTTCCAACCCAGGAATGTGCCTATGGTTAAAAAATGTAAGCTGTATTTAACTCTCTAGAGAGTTAAAATCAAATAATCTGGTCAATAATTCATGGGGATAATTTTGGATAAACTTCTTTCCTGCCTACTGTGTAATAGTCGAGCGAGGAAGGGTCTTCCAGCTCAACGACACATAAGGATTTGCAATTAATGTATGTGCCCCTTACACTCCTGTACTGCTTTGGCATTTTGGGCCTGCTGTGCTTATTTTAAACTTGGGTTTAGTACCTTGCTGAACTCATAATATGGATCTTTAGCCTTTTCTATATCTGGGTTTATAGAGTGATGTAATGCAAATGTTTATAGAATGATGTGAACATGAGTGATTGCTCACTCCGGGCTTTCAGGTTCATAGAGAAGATGCTGCTAGCAAATACTATAATTGATTAACTATCCATATAGCTACATAACACTTTCTGTGTCAGCTTCCTTCATCTATTGACACACCAATCTGAGAACTGCTGGGGCATTTCAGACCTTAGGAAGTTTCACATATCCCTTTTCCATTCCCATCTACAGTTCACTAAGTAGAGAATTTCCTCCCAGGTTACTCCTTTTTTTTTAATGCCTAGAAGTACTAAGGTTAGTTATATCTGGAATATTGCTGCTTGATGCAGAGATGGAAAATCCTTCGTTTGCTTGGCCAGCCTTTCTGCTGCCAGTGTAGGAGTATTTCATGCAAATATTTGCTTGTGCATTGTGAATCCATGGAATCATAAAAACAATAATAAATCTAACTATTTGAAAGACAGCACGGTAAAGTCACTTGGAAAATCCATCCGAAATCAGTGTGAGGTTCATTTCCTTGCAATCCACTGAAACATTAAACAAATCTGAGCAACACTTTACCTTATCATGCTATCAAAACAGTCATAAATACTTGAACATTGCAGGAGAATATGTGTTGTCTGGGGCTGGGAACTGCAATCTCCTTTTGAAACATTTGCAAACAGGGCTCTTTATGGCTTGGCCACAGAACGAAGTGCCATCAAATCCAGCAAAAGGCATTTCCCTGAATGCTCACCTGCCAAGCCCTGGGTGGCAAAGTATATATATATATGTGTATATATATATATATACACATATATATATATATGTATATATATATATGACACTGACTTTAAGAGCCTAGATAACCACCTGCCATCTTTGGCACTCACAAATGAACAATTTCTGCTGGGAAATCACATGGATGATCTTTCTATTGAGATTTCCGAGACAGAACGATAGAACTGTTAATTAATAAATAGCTCAAGTTTGTCTGCAGGTTGATAACCCTAGAGAACAGAGCCAGTAATATAATTATGATTATGATTATGTTGGAAGAAGTTATTTCAATGTATACTCAAATATAACATACCTTCTTCTCCAATGCTTTGCAGTCCCACGTAAGGGTCTGGATAAAGATGACAAATTTTAGACTGAAAACAGAATTAATTTCAAACTATAAAATCCAAACTATATAAATCCAAGATTGCTCCATGTAAAGTTATTTTTCGAATTTATCCAGTCTGGCTGAAACTGTTCAAAGTGACAAGGCTTTCAACATTTCCTTTAGGAAATAACTCCACAGTCCAATAGATCTTGCTATAAAGGCTTCTTAAGTCTCTTTCTAAATGTTCCCTTCTTCATTTAATCCTATTACCCTTAATTATAGTCTATATTCCAGCCTCAGAATAATTCCAGTCCTACAGGGGGTTTGTAGCTTTCAGACACCTCCAGCCTCAATTACTGTGGCACAGGAAAACATTACAAAAATATACTAGAATAAATTGAAACTGTCAGAACAAAAAAATAAAAACAGTGAAAGCCAGATAATTTAAAAAGTAGAAATATAACAGCTTAAAAAGGGAGAAGGCCTATTAGATTACTGAATGTGCCCCTGAATACAGGATGTCTTAGATTAATCTGATATTAAATTTGATCTAAACGAAAAGGTCAAGAATAATCTTGCATATGTTCTTTAATTTAGAATTTCCTGGGGTTTATGCAGTGTGTATCAAAAGATTACCTGAAGGGGTGTTAGTTTTTGTTCTTCAAAAAAGAGAATAACTGGTTTTCAAGTAAAATGACGGGATTTGCCCTACCTTAAACTTATCTCTGGTGTTAAGATCAGACAGGACTTAAGTACCTGTCAAGCCTGTGCCTTCTTCAAGCCAAATATTGCTGTGGTCGTCCGCAGGCAGGGAGAACTGCTGCATCCAAACCTTTTGAGCTACAACTTCAACAAAAACACATGGAATTGCTGGAAGCGGAGGAAAATTTGATTGTGTTTGTTATCAGTAGTGTGGATGGCAAGCAGTTTTGTCTGGTAAAAAAAAAAAGTTTAATTTTTGTAATACTCTAACTCTGATAAAAACTGTGTTAGAGGCAATACTATTTCAAGGTATCAGAAGAGAAACGGTGTAAATGAAACAACAATACATCACACTCTCAAATAAACAACTTTCCCAAGACTTACGCGAGGGGAATATAAACTTAAATAGTTATTTCATTTCACAAAGCAAGTGGAGTGTGTGATCACCAAGGCCATCGCTTCACCTAATCTTGGTTTGGACTTTCTGTGTGGTCATACCTGCATTTGCTGAAGATGGAAGTTGTTTTATTTCTTCAACATAAGTCTCCGAAGAACAGAAAAGTTGATCCCAAACTTTTTAAAACCAATATATCACAGATAAACTTCAAAATATCTAACAGCAGCAGTCTGTGACAGTCTGCATTTACTTTTAACCATTTGGCATGATGGCCAAAGATTTGCTTTGAAATTACCAGGCATCTCAGTCTAGAATGCCCTCTTCTTTGGATGATACAAAAAAAACTCCTACATTTGGATCCAGTAAAAGTCCATCTAGGAGACGCATGATCACCTCTGGACAGACATCCCATTCATATCTTCAGTGCTCAAGTGTTCAAGTCTTTACCTGAACCTCATCCATACAAAAGGTATTTTAGCTCAGTAAGCACAATTTTCTATATGCAAAATAGGAACCTGATGAAATATGGTTCTCTACATCTCCCCATTTTTACCCTATTTAAGGGACTGGAAGAAAACCCCATCACTTTACTTCCAAGGCAATGTTTTTGCCATTGTGCTTTAAACACCACTACTCCTAACCCTCAGGTGTCCTCAAAGAGCTGCTGGTTGCTCAAACATGAGCTGTACAACTCAATTAGCGAGACTGGAGGGCAACTTGCATCCTTGGACGGCATCTCTGAAATCCCACCCGAACGCTGCCTGATCTAATTAGGAACCACTCAGCATCTTTGCGGCAATTAGTAAGGAAAATAATTATGACGTGACCACTGTCTTCCTTCAGATGGAAAGGCAACAGAAAATGACAGAAAACACGACTTAGCCAGGAGTTAATAAAACAGCCTTTGGCAAGAGGAACACTGATTCCTGGAGAAGCTGGTACACTTGTCTTGACTGCAGAAAGAAGTAGTAGTACAAGCTAAAGACCAATGGAAAAAGAAGGTTTCATCATCCTGTCATTAGCAAGCCATAGACCCCCAATAAAGCACAGCTCATGCTTGTAAACAGCAGACAATTAGGAGTTATTTTAAGAAACAAACCTATAATAGTGCCACATTACAGGTCATGCCTGACCTACCACCACATTTGCCCTCGGGAGATACCAACCAACCATGCACTAACAGCACCACTCCGATTAATGGAGTGGAATTAAGCTTCTTTCAACACAGAAACCAATTTCAATCACTGAAAATACTTTAAAGCACCGGAGTTAGTCCAGTGGCTTTAACAGACAACTAGACAGTGATACTCTAGTTCCACACCAACCTCATCACCAATTTGCTGCAAGGATTTAATAGGATGACTTAACCTTCGCACCTTGATTTACTGATGTGCACGATATTAAAAAAACAGCCCGAGAGCAATGAAAATAAGGCAGACACTTTACAAAACAATGAACGAGATCAGGATGGCACTTATGTAACATGGAGGTGCGAGCCTTAATTAATGTTTATAAAGTGCTTGAAGAACTTGAGAGAGCTGGTGCCGAGGGAATACAAAGTATCATTACATTTATTTTGCAAAGAGGCATGAATATGTGATTATAATTTTATTACCCACGCAGATTTAGACAGAGGGGTTGAGCACAAAAGAATTTCAACTTTCTGACAGGTTCTCGGGAGCACAGGTTCATTATCCGAGCAGTGGCTCAGACGTAAGGAATTTAATAAGTTGTTCTTAAGATCAACTATGAAATCACACCCCAAACTTCACCGTCTTAAAGCAACATATAAGCAAAAACTATGCAGGAAAAACTGTTTTAAAAGTTAGGATGGTTATGAGGATTTTGCAGCATTATACAACTTCAGTACTTTCAGAGCTTTCATTTACAGCTACAATTTCCCCCTATTTTGATTATCCTGACATTTTCTAATCATGAGAGTTACAAAATTTAAAATGATATGGCAGGCTGCAAGGCTGTGAATTCACTCTCCTAGAGTCAAGTTACTTTTTAATTAAATGTTGAATTGCTTTTTGCTAAAAGGAGAATGATATTTTGGTTAATTTATGTATTTTATTTTTATTTATTTGTATGTGTGTCTGTGTGTGTGCTTTGAATGCTGCCACAGATCTCTCCTGATAGTACAGTGCTCTGAGTGACAGCAGAGATTTTCTGCTTCAATATTCCTGGATAAATATTGACCAAAGATGCTACCTCTCTTTCACCATTGAGACGAATTACTTAGTGCAAAATTATAGTAGCGTTTTTTAGTGTGACTTTTGGTATGAGTTAGAAGTTTAAAAGTTTAAGATCAGCTTAGAATTTCTATAGATTTTTTTTAATGAAGAGTTCTAGCATTTTCACAAATTACAGAAATGGTCTAAAATTTCGCTGGAGAGATACACTTGTCTGAATGTAGGTACGAACCCCAAATTTCTGGAAATAGGCTTTGTAAAATTACAGTTGCATATTCTTAGGCAAGACTTTTTATCCAGATACCACCTACATTCTCTTTGCAGAGTAGTTTGATTCCCAGAATCAGATGGAAAATTTCATCCTAAAATGAGTGGAGTCTATTACAGCTGTGACTATGAGGCCAGAAGAGCCCGTTGCCTCCGGACACCATCAGCTCCACTGAAGGCAACGCGAAGAGCTTCAAAATTTAAGTTAAATGGGATGGCTATGGACAGACATGGACATCTTTTTGTGTAACCCAATTTGGAGGGGGAAGAGCAAAGGGAAGTTTCATATAATTTTGCTGGTGAAATTTCTTGCCTTTGGCCAGTCCATAGTCCATTTGATCCTAACAGATACCAATTTTAAGTGCCTGCACAGCGATGACATTCCTAACTGGACTTCTCCATTTGAACAAATCCAATCTGAAAGATGAAAACTCATCATCATCCAGGTAAAAGGATTGGTACCTTTCCAAACTACAAATGAGCTACAGCTTTGAATCCCTTAACAACTGTTTGCCGCACAAGAAGGAATGTAACCACTATTACAGCTGCACAGACATGAATTTATATTTGAAGCTGAGTTTAACCCGCAGAAGGGTGTATATGTGTTTGCTGAAGGCCTTATCCTTTCTTTCTGCTCAAAGACTAGCAAAGAAGATGGAGATGTGAGGTGGATAACCAGGACTGATGTCTCCAACTGCTATTCAGGGGACAACATTTGTGAAATCTGCAGTGAATATCAGCTGACAGCTTGAGCTAAGATTGACACCCTGATTTCAATGCTGTGAGTCATGCGTATCAGGAAAAAAAAAGAAAAAAGATAAAAAAACCACACACAGCTGAAATATTCCTCCTCAGGAGTCCTTCATTGGATTTCAGGTTTAGTCAGGTTGACCTACAACCACTCGAGAAAATCAAGTTTTACCCATCCATATATGTCCTCAAGTATCTCCAAGAAGTAACCTGAGAATTCAATATTCTCATTGATAATTCCTCCTTGTTGGTGGCTCTTGTCCTTCTCTTTGTGGCTCTTGCTCTTCCTGCCCACATTAACAGCGACCAGGCTTTTTGTTTAGCCACATACAGGATTTCTCTCAAAATACACCTATCTCAGAAAGTAAACAGAGAAGGAAAACAGACTGTCAATGTGTAGCAGAGCTGCTCCAAATCAATTCCCTACTATTCTTAACCCACACTGAAGAGCTCTGATAGCAACAGCATTACAAGACCTTCAGAGGGACCGAGGGATGACGACCAAATGGTTATAGACACAAGACACTCAAAGACAAAGTCCATCTGCAGGAATCAGATCATACCATTCTGTACTGCAATGCAGACACCAGAAACAGAAGAACAGGACCATTTTTCCTTATTTTTGCTAAACACGNGGACCGAGGGATGACGACCAAATGGTTACAGACACAAGACACTCAAAGACAAATTCTGTCTGCAGGAATCAGACCACACCATTCTGTATTGCAATACCAACACCATGCCTTAGAGAAACAGAACAGGACCACTTTTCCTTATTTTTGCTAAACACAGTGTCCTAGGAACAGAACCACATCCCTTGAAACCCACTGGAAGGCTTATGGCAGAGAAGCCTCACAAAGGCGGTACAACTCCAAGGCTGCAGAAACAGCCTCCTCGCTCTTAATCCTGCAAGGAAGAGAAGGTGGCTTAGAAATGCATCCACTTATTTCTGTTCTTAGCAATTTAAAATGCTCTAAGTGGAGAAAGAAAGATGTTGGGTAATACAAGTAATATCCTCTTATGCACATGAGCGACCAGCAAAATAAAGCACCAAGATGTACATTGGGCACCAAGCTAGTGCGCTTGGATTCTTTGGTTGTAACATTACAGGCGTAACAGTCCTGACTTTGAATGTGTAAATTTTACAGAAAGCGTGAAAATATTTTACTATACAATAACCGCAAGCTTTGTAGTAAGACTTGAAGAGCTTTACAGGGAGGTCGGGATCATTAGCCCTGCTTAAGGGTGAGAGATACTGAGAGGAGAAAATTTCATTTTAGGTCCAGGATAGAGGTGGACAGAGGTCTCCAATCTCCCCAGCCCGGTCCAGNAGCTTTACAGGGAGGTCGGGATCATTAGCCCTGCTTAAGGGTGAGAGACACTGAGAGGAGAAAATTTCATTTTAGGTCCAGGATAGAGGTGGAGGTCTCCAACCTCCCCAGTCCGGTCCAGTGTGCTGCAGTCTCTAACCAATTCATTTCCAGCACACGCAAGAAATAATTATTTCCAAGCTTCACAAAGGAAATTCCTTATTGCAACCAGGCAAAACAATTTCATTTCGGTTTTCTACAGGAAAGTGTCACCTTTCCTGCTTTGTTTTCTCTCCACTTATTGTTTATTCCCTTTCAACAGCCTCCTCACTCCTTTGCAGCTGCTTTCTGCTGCTCACACCAGCATTAGGTGCACTAACTCCTCACCCCCCATCAGTGGGGAAGGGTGAGTTGTGGTAGAGCTGCTTGGCGTTGGGTTAGGACATTATTTGATATGTCCCTGCAAACAGCTGCCGTCTTGTAGTGCACCCATTTTTATGGCTAACTTTCAAAGCCATACAATGATAAATAATAATGGATTTTCTAGGAATCAGCCAAGTGGAGAAAAGGAAATATATTCCCTGTAGAAGCCAGACTTCATGAAATAAAGCTGCCAAGAAGAAAAAGCAAAAGAGATGAAATCTTGCAGTCAAGGTGACAAAAAAAAAGAGCAGCAGAGGAGGCACAAGAGTAGAGACCCTGAAATTATCTTGCAAACGAAGGTCAAGGAGGTATGAACGCAGACTAGGGGTAGAAGGTGATAAGCCCCTGCCGGTGACAAATTAGTGACAGAATGAAAAATGAGCAAGCAAGAAAGAAGACCTTGGCAGTCTTTGCTTCAACATGGGCCAGATCTTGCATGCTGGAGGAAGGGGAGAGAGGCTGGAGGATGAGTCAGTGTTTACACATGAGCATCAGCACGAGGCACGCAGCGTCGCGAGCAGCAGCCAGCTGGCACAAGGGCAAAGGCACGGGCCAAACCCCAGCACCCGGATGGGCATCACTTCTTCCCTGCGAGTGATCCTGGGCCCCACGGGCAGAATGAGGGGACAGACCCCTCTTTTGGCACAGTGCAAGGGACAGGATCATATTTATACATGAGGCAACTCGAAACCACCTGCTGTGGTGTCTGCTGTAACAGCTGCCCCAGGCAACGCTTTGGCCATGGTATCTGCTACCCAATATGCTGCCATCCAACAGCAGATATATATATGAGTTACTGAGAAAAAGACTTGCTGGGGATGTCTTCAACGTAAAAAGATCCTTTTCTTTGGTTACCTAAGTTTGCCTCATAACTATTTGAGTTTCTTTCTCACCATTTCTGCTTTAACCAAAAAAAAAACCCAACTTTTTTTCCTGTGTTCTCTGGATGGTCAGTAGCTCTGTGCTCTAAGCCTACCTGTCTTAAGCTATGCTCGATCACGCACACTGTATTAGTTACTAGAACTAAACAATTAACTAGTGATGATTTCATGTGCTATTTAAATACATGAACTAGTTCTTTAATGCTGCTCTTATCTGCAGAATATAGCAACGAGTCATTCAAGGTTTCTGTGAAATATCACTTTACAGGAAAAACACCAGTTCTGACTAGAAGCCTCTGAAATCTTCTCCTTCATTCTGTCTGCGATGAAATCCAGACGTTTGCCCTGCAACCACTGATCGCTATTATTGGGCTTTCCTTTCCCCACACTGCAAGGACATCACATCACTTGATCTCTACAAATTGCACCAAAATCCTGTGTCCTAATTCCTCTTTGGTAGATTTCCAGCTCTTAAAAAAAGCAGATTGCAGTGTACTGCTATTTGCAGCTAAAGAGAATAGATGGCTCAAGTAGCTGTTATTTATCCAGCTGACATTTTTAAACATACAGTCCGGCTACCTACAGAGCTTCCACAAAGCTTCAGTGAAGTCTAAACCCACACTTAGTTTCTGCTCCCTGTAATTTGCAGGTCAACCTTGTGATTTCCTTTATTGCCAATAATTAACCAATTCAAGGTGGATTATTTCATTCATGAAAGTTTACAGAGCTCTAAGCAAATAGGTTTCGGAGAAGCCGTGCTGCAAACCATCCCCACTCGTCTCTTTTAGCACATGGCAAGTCCATCACAGAAACGGGGTTCCTTGTTTCACCCTGCTGTGTGCTGCTTGGTCAATGGAAAGGAAGGGAAGGAAGGTGGCTTCTTCTTACCAAAGAAGCATCAAGCAGATGCTCTGTTGCAGAGAGTGACCAGCCCGCATCCACAGCCAGGATGCTGTCCCTGGCATCCTGTCACCTGCTGTTCTGGCACTGCAGGTCTGCAAGGGGAACAGGACCAACCTCCTGGCGCCAGGAGCCACAAGCTTCCACCTTCACTAGCGTCTTCATTTCCCAAACCCAACAGCGAAGACTTTGCCTGCCCCTCTTCGTTGCAGCTTCAGCCTCTTGTATCTTAAGGTCTTGGAGGATGATCCAGTCAGGCTCTTTTTTGCCATCGCTGGTTCCATGCAGTCTGCTGACCTCCTCCTGCACCTCCTTTGCTTGGTGACACCAAGGCTCTACCAGCACCCACCTCCTGCAGGCACCCCAAGAACCCCATGCCCACAGGGCTACTACCCTTGCAAGAAATCACAGCTTCTTGCAGCTGTCCCTGCCCAACAAGAGTGGATATCCCAATATTCCTCAATCATTTCCAGGACTCCTCTGACAAAACCAGCTGGAGTTCCCAGAAGAAGTGGCTGCACTCACTTTACCAGATTAGTACAGTCCCAAAGACTGCCATGAACCTAGTTATCTTGCATTCAAAATACCTTTTATTTTTGTGAAAGCACAGAGTAGAGCACAGCTTTACAGATTAACACTATGCAAGTTTCCAAGCAGAACCTTTTGGGTTGCAATGAGATATAGTTGCTAAATCCTAGCCCCTCTCTGGCCCGAATGGTAGGCATTTAACGGAAAATATTGTAAATCTCAAAGTCTTTGTTTACAACATCCAGTCTCCTTGATGCTTTCATTTTGCTTTGCAACGAGCAAATTACAATACTTTACGGAAAAATAAAGTGGAAACATTTTAATGATTTTTGAAAGGCAATGGGAGAAATACCAAAACAGTAAGTTTGCAGTTTTGATATTATTTAAACCCCAGCTCTAAAATGCAAACTAGCAAACATTAAGGGAACACTAAGATAGATCAACAAGGCATTAAATAAACTCAGTAAATGAGGAGACTGCCATAAAGAGGCACAGGAGCTACTTATTTTAATGCACATTATAGCTGCTATCAACCCCTCCTAGAACAACAAAGTCCTGCTCCAAAACTCCGCTAGAGAAGAGTGTCTCCACTTATCACAGAACACAAAATGCTGGCAGATAGACAATTGATTTTTGTTCTTTAATGCTGACATAAGGTAAGATACTTTATCATTTGTTTGGAGAGCAAGCACTCGTAGGTGTTCTTGTAGCAATAGCTGTTATTCTTCAAAGACTATAGAACAAAATAAAAGTAGAGATCAATGTATTGCAGGTCTGCTGTTATAAATTTCTGTAGGAAGTGCAGAACATCTAATTCCCATCCCCATTTATAACAGAAGAAGTAATTCCAGCATTACTGGAACTAATTGATCCTGCTTCCCTATGACTTCTTGTTCTGAACTGAACAAGCACCAGCTTCTCTAGTTTGCAAAGAGGAAGCTAAGGAGGGATCTAATCAGAGTTTACCACTACCTGAAGGAAAATCATAAAGACGATGGAGTCAAGTTCTTACTCATGGCAGAGGAGGAACAAGGGCAAACGGGTTCATTGAGCCAGCAGTTGGACTGGAGCCCCTTCCAATGGACACAGCTGAGTTCTGGTGTGGATTTGCTGATGCTAAAGAGGTCCATGTCCAAACTGCAGTCTGCTCGGTAGAGCTTTTCCCTCATTTAAAATCTCTCTCCTCTCCCCCATATTTCACAGATTCGCAGGAATTTCATTAGCACTGATCTCCCTACCTCTCTATCGAAATGAAAAAAAAAAATGGTGAACAAATTCAGAAGACATTTGGGAGATGGAGAGAGGACAAACAGAGAAAAACACAAACAAAAACCCTACTTCTCTTGCTACAAAGACAGTAATCACACACTTTTTTTCTTTTTGATGGGAAACTAGAGTAAAAAGTATTTTTGGTTTTGCTTCCACACCATTATGCCAAAAAACAGGACACCACAGGCCAGTGCATGTGTGAAATCTTGTCCTTTTCAGTGTGTTCTTGAACACTTAAGACACAAAGGCACAAAATCACCATTTATCTTCCCAACACGCTAGAGTCTTATTTTCCAGCATACTCGTTTCTCGGAGACACATGGTGCCAGCACTGCCAGACATAACTCCAGACGAAGCAGACAACTGTTCTGACCCCGTATTGTAATTCCTGCATTCTGGCTCTCGCCTAACGTTTACGTCCATGACCTAATTTGCAAATCCAGCTGAGGATATAGGCCAGGACAGAGCAGATGGAACATCATGTTATGACCTCGGAGTGGTATTTCTCCTAATGTGTTGTCTGAGTCAAGAAGACGAGTTACAATGTCGGGCCCGCCAAGATGCCACAGCAGAAATCAACGCTCGCATATAAAATTGCCGAGTGAAAGACGTATTTCGCATGGCAGATACCAGCATTTCCAGGCATTGAGGGGGAAGAATTTACTTACCCATGTTGGAAAGTTATTTAGGAGAGAATCTGAAAATCTTTCTTAATGCTACACATATGTAATTCCTTGCCACACATACTAGCAAACACAATGTACAGTCATAGACCATGTGAGCTGGTGTCTGAAATCCCAGTTGTTATGTAAGGTGGGTTGAGAAAAGATCGTGACTTGCCTTGAAGGGATTAGCTGTCCATTTTAAACTCCCCACCAGGGATGCCGGCCTGCTGGGTAAGGAAAACAAGGGATCTGGGACTCGCGTGAGCTTTTTGAGCTCCAATCCCATCTATCACAAAACGGGTTTTATTAACCACCACCCTTCACTACAAATACCCTGAGCCTCCCATGTAAAAACAGTACCAAAAGTCCCTAGGGTTTCTCAACAGAAATCTCTGTCCAGATAAAAACTCAACACGAGAACTAGCTTTTAATTTGACATTTTATCCAAGTGCTGTTCTGCTCTTTCTTGGGTTTGATATTTTTCAGGCATTTATTTATTTTTTCCTGCTGCAAGAGAAAGGGCAGCAGCACTGTGAAGACCAACCACATAATTCCTTTTTTGAAACTCATGCTCTGCCTATGGGTTGTCCCCAAGGCAGATCTCTTCTTTACTCTCAGCTGAGCTTGTCCAGAGCTTTTTGTTTTGTCCTGCTCCATCAATGAGCGTGCCTCATTTTCCTCCCTTCTCTACTCTGTCTCCTATTATCATTTACATGAGTTTATCTTTTCACTTGTGAAATTCATTACTGTGCACAACTCTAAGCACAACCTACAGATAGTGCAGAAAGAAAGGGAATGAAGAAGAGTGCACACAATGGACCCACACGGGACAATTAAAATGTGTTTCTAACAATAAATGCCAAAATTTTGTCGCGTGACAATAGTGATAAAATTTCGGCAAAATTTTAATAACAAAATACAGCTACACAAAGCACAGCAATACAAAAGCACCTCTTTGACAATTAGCAAACACGGAAAAAGATGCAGAGCAAAAGTGAATGCCTTGTGCCTGATAACTACGTTTGAAGAAACCACTAGGTTAGTTAAACACAATCCTATGCAGACTAGGAATCCTTTTCTGCTGCCTTACTCACAACACTTCTTGTTTTAAGGTTCCTCACCGAATATCTGACATTTTCACATCATTCATTGCTTTATATCCATGTCCCAAACCCATAGAGGCCCGGAAAACCCACCATTTATTTTCTATTTTCTCTTTTCTATTTTTTTCCCTTAAATTTTACCCTAAAATCATCCAGCACATTTCCTCTAGTTATTAAATTAGGACATGAGAATGTAGGAAATCACACACACTTTGGTCCCGTTGGTTCCCCAGCTGTTTCAACAGCTTTCCTGGGTTAACCAGCCTGGGAACGTACTTCCCCTCCTAAAGCCAGGGCTATATTCAGAAGGATCTGCTCCCAGGAGCTAATTTAGGTATCACGACTGCTTCTCTCTCCTGACTGTGCAGACAGCCGGGTCTGGCAGCACTGGGTTGTAGGTGGCCTGAATCACTGATCACTCTCTCAAATTCAGATGCTAAAGATAGGCTTTGGGAGGGGGAAAAAAATATGAATATGGAGCCACAGCACTGCCAGTTTTTTTTTTTTTTTCCAGTGATTCGTGTTTGCCTGTCTCTGAACCGCTCAAAATCCCATCAAAGACGCTGCAGGAAATTCTTGGTGCTTTAGCCCCAAAGCTGTCTCCCTGCAAAGAATCACTTTCCTGGAACTGGGACCCGAATGTCTCCGCTTCACAGTTTTGATGCCTCTTTATGAGAATTTCTCCCTGTAATCCCTGTTTGGAAATCATTTGTGGCTCCTGTTTGCATCCTGCTTAATACAATTTGCAGCTTACTGCAAACTCCCTACTTGCTGAAGACCTTTTTTTAGCTTCAGCTTTCCCTGCTTTAGATGAGTTCACCCTTAATTCAGCTGTCTGCTTTCTATTTACCAGGCTTGGTGACTGTCACAGCAAACAGATCCAGCTGACAGACACGCAACTCGGTCCGAAACCCGAGATGCTGCGGGAATGTTAGGGCCTGATCCTGCCAACCTCCATTTCTAGAGGGACCTGGACAGACTGGACAACTGGTTGGTGAAAAACCTTATGAAATTCAACCAGGCCAAGTGCACGGTCCTGCACCTGGGCAGAAATAACCCCAGACACCAGTACAGGCTGGGGACCGACCTGCTGGAGAGCAGCTCTGCTGAGAAGGACCTGGGCGTCATGGTGGACGACAGGTTGACCATGAGGCAGCAGGTGCCCTCGTGGCCAAGAAGGCCAATGGGATCCTGGGATGCATTAAGAGGAGCGTCTCCAGCAGGTCGAGGGAGGTGATCCTGCCCCTCTACTCAGCCCTGGTGAGGCCACATCTGGAGTACTGTGTCCAGTTCTGGGCCCCACAGTACAAGAGGGATGTGGAGCTGCTGGAGAGAGTCCAGCGCAGGGCCACGAGGATGATCAGGGGCCTGGAACATCTGCCCTATGAGGAGAGGCTGAGGGAGCTGGGCCTGTTCAGCCTGGAGAAGAGAAGGCTGAGAGGGGACCTGATCTGTGTCTATAAGTGCCTCAAGGGAGGCAGTGAGGAGGATGGGGACGGCCTCTTTTCACTGGTGGCCACTGACAGAACCAGAGGAAATGGCCACAAACTGAAACACCAAAAGTTCCACAGGAACTTAAGGAAAAAATTCTTAACAGTGAGGGTGACAGAGCACTGGCCCAGGCTGCCCAGAGAGGTTGTGGAGTCTCCTTCTCTGGAGATCTTCAAGACTCACTTGGATGCCACCCTGTGCCCCGTGCTCTAGGAGACCCTATGTGTGGAGAGGGGTTGGACTAGATGATCTCTAAAGGTCTCTTCCAACCTTTAGGATTCTATGATTTAAAACCTAATGCTTGACAGGTTACTTACAGAGAATCAAACAAAGAGACCATCAGATTTACACATCCATGTCTATCACTTATCTGGAGACTCAAATAGATGATTACCAGTAAATAGCGTTTTCTTAATATTGAATACACTCCTGCCTTACTGAAAATCAATGGAAATTTGTCATTTTCATGGGACGCATAGCATGTTCACGCACCTAAACATACAAGAGCTGAGCTATGTTAGCCATCAAGAAGAAAGCTGAATTTGGATAACACATTTCTAATAAACGTCAGCACTCCAGATGAACAGTGGTGGAAACACTCAGCTCTGTGCATGATCTGTGTGGTATGAAATTCAAGAGAAAGCAAAGTAAATCCAAAGATTTAGGTGCACAGCATGGCACCCCATGCTGAAACACAGGGAAGGAGCTAGGGCTTGTGCGATCAATGTGATTTTCTCTTTTGCCTCATCAGACAAAAACCCTGGATTATTTTACCAAGGTCAATTAAGACTCCAGAAACTTTTGGGAAGAGCATCCTTATTGCACCTGGTCTTGCAGGTTGCAATGACACAGAGTTCGACTCATTAAAGGCCAATGAATCATCAAGGAAAAGGACCTCCCAAGTCCCAATCATCCATTTTCTGTGATAACCACCACCTATCCTCCCTTGCCTCCTTCATTAGTCAGCCTTGGGACCAGAGTCACTTATCCGAAACACCAAACTATACTTGATGTTTGCTTTATTTTTTGCATATTTGTTTTTTGCTGTGATTGCCTCCTAACACTTACAAGCCTCGCGCGCAGGCTGATGCACTTAATTTTGACAGGCACAAAATCCCCCTTAAATCTGCCCCAGTGTTTATGCTGAGATGTATAAAAATGACTTGGCGAAACAAGAGGCTCAAAATAGAAAACGAGATTAAAAATATTTTGCACATGAAGACTTCTCCAGGCGCGGGGAGAAAGAGAATATTACAAACCTTATTCCATTTTTTTCCTGATTGTCTGAAGGGGCCCCTGCAGCAGAACTATTACCTTTAATCTTATGTTCTCTTTTCTGCAGGTATTTTATTTTCTTCTCCCCGCTAACAATACCTTGGCCTCTTAATAGCTCCTGACTTCACCTCCTAAAAAGATATGCCAGAATAAGATTTTTTATTTTCTGTATTAAATTTGCACGGGTTTTGAAGCTCTGTGCTAACAAATGCCTAGCTGGAAATGCCGTCTCCAAGAGAGCGGCGCAGCAGTGATTTGGTCAGCACACGAGCCAGTTTGCTTAACAAGCATGAACCTCTCTGGCCTGCCAGCATTATACTGCAAAATGGAATCATTTTCCTAAATGGTTTCATTAGAGAGATATTGTGAGGCTGAGCAGCCTCCATTGACAGCAAATGGACAGAGTGGATTTTTTTTTTTTAGTCATGCCAAAGCAGTCTGGGGCATCAGTCAAGTGGGTTTCACAGAGGGAAAAAATATTATTCAGAGGTGACCGTGTTCATGATGAATTTCTGTGAATGAGGCTCTTCCACAACCACGGGGGATGTATAATGCTTCCTAACCACGGTCAGGGCCGGAATGAGGTGTGGGGAGACAAGGCCAAGACTTACCCTCGCTTCGGAAAATCGCAATCCCAGGTTGTTTCACACAATCCCATCTCCATCCCCTCGCCAACATATCCAGCCAATTTATTCAAAGACATGAGAGACCTATCAAGAAGAGGGAGCCACCAAGAGCAACCGCAGATTTTCCTCCAAGGGGTGTCACACCAGGCAGCTTGGAAAGCAACAACAAATCCTGCATTTTTGACAGATAGCAGGAAGAGCAGGGCCAGGAGGGCACCGCGTGAGAGAGTTATTGCTATTTTCAACCCACTGCAGAGCTGGAGCAGACACTGAACCTCCCACCCTTGGGGATTTTGCAGCTTTTTCAGCAAGATGGGGTATGAACACCTAGTAGGATCTTCTGCGGAAACTACACCTACACAGTAACTTAACACAGGTCACGGGCACTGGGATTTTTCTTGCTGATTTTTCAACATGAAGTCCATGTTTGAATTTCTAGAGGACTTAGACATATATCCCTAATGTCTCCAGGCTTGTAATGGTGTAGTTGAATGACACTTAATGGTCTGTGATAAAAAGAGTTGATGATCTGCTCTTAATTTCTAATGAATCTATGTGGAACAACAGAGTTCTTTAATCAGGTACAATATACTTCCTTATATCTGCTCCATAAAACAAGGACCATTAAGGTGTAATGGACACAATCCCATGAACAGGATTCTTCTCATCCAACTGCAGCTAGGTAAAAGCAAGATCCTCTCTAAGGTCATGGGGAAAAAATAAACCTCCAGAGGTGTCTCCATTCCACCTCTCGGACTGTTCTTGTAGGATGGGAAGAATTGCCCCTAGGCTACTCATCTCATTCCTCTGCCTGTCTGCAAAGGCGGGGCTTGAGAGCACTAAAGTTAAGGGAAATCGATCTGACCTATAATATGCAAGACAGGTAATTATGCAAAAAACTCCTACAACTTTGTGGTAATTCAGGGGAATGTCTTTTTATTGTTATCAATATTTTGAAGGCACATTTGTAACACCAAATCCATTTTTGGAGAGCATAAAAACAGTTGAGACGCTTGTAGGTGTTGCAAACGTAGGTGGGGGTTTCTATAACTCATCTTGCTTCAAATCCTCTGTAAAGATAAATATCAATGCACGGAGATACTCCAGGAGGTTGTTTACCTTGCCATTGACTTACAGCTTCGTTGACTCACGGCAAGAAGTTAAACTTTCGCATAAGTAGTAATTAACGTAAAAACTAATGAGGAAAAGCAGATATAAACTTTATTAGTCAAAGGGGCTAGAGAAATGAATCGTTGAATTGATGTTATGCACACACTCCTTTAAAAGAGGGTGGAAAGTGGAAGAAAAGGCTGCCTTATTCTCCTGAACTCCCCACTTCTCCTCCAACTTTCAGTGCATTACCGATCCACATGCATCTCATGTGGAGTCAGGCCGATCTGCTCTCTGCTTTGTGAGGCTCTGTCCTCAACGTGGGGGCTTGAAACAAATCTGAGAGACCAATAAATCATGCTACAAAAGGCATCTCAAGGAGCACATAGCAGGGACACTTTTCTCCTTCCCCTTTTGATTTCCCAGCGCTGCGTTTTTGCTTCACGTGATGCTTCTGGCAAAGGCATTTTGCAGAGCAGAGAGGCTTGTAGACAAAGACAATTAATTAAGTCTCATCAATGTTAGTGTGTCTCTTACCAACCAAATATATTTAAAATAATCTTTAGAAATGGGCTTGGAACAAACCCCGATATCACGAACTCAAAAACTGATCAAGCAGTGAATTTTCACGATATTAAAATTTTCAAGATATGACCTCAAATACCTATTGATATTCATTCAGTGCATTGAGCAAATCTTCAAATTACTGCAGTAAACACAACTTTCATGTTTGCTTCTGACTGATATTTTCATTCTATATTTGTGCACCTACCTTACATTTGGGTAGGTCCTGAATTAATTGCGCTGAATCAGGCCAACCCTTCTCTGTGCTGGACCAACTAGAGGCCAGAATGGAAAATAGAGGTGCTCAATATAGAACTGGTGGTGGATATTAGAGATCTGAGCTGCCAAGTGACTACAGCAAAAAACCCAAGCAAACAGAAAGAAGTGTTCTTGATAATTATATCAAAAGGTTTCTTGCTCCTTCCCTCCCATACAAATGATTTCAGTGCTGTCTCTGCTGTGGTGCTGGTCACACCTATAGGGACATTAAATCTTCAGGGCTGTCAAGACAACATCCTTAACCAAGATCAAATTTCTTACCATCACAGCCATGAAAACCCCACAAATTTATCTCAAGACAAAAATTTAGAGCTTTTTTATGTAACTTTTTCTTTATTTTATTTATGTATGTTGACTGAGGTGTTTTGCAGGACTGATTTGAATAGACGGTTACCTGCTCCTTATTCTGAGTCCTGCATTAGAGATACAATTACCAAGGTCTGCACACTAGAAGGGAGAGGAAAGTCGGACAGAAAAATCCCAGTAAGAAACATACCCCAAAGTGTGTGGCATTTGCAGAAAAAAAAACCCAGCAAATAATTGACAAAGACGTGGTTTTAAGGGAATTTAATACACTGTGTTTTAGGATCTGGGGATCTTCATAGCGCCTATTGCACAACTGCAGCTGAACACTGTGCATTCAGTCTGAACTACCCAATTTAGCTCAAATATCACGAGTGACCTTACTGCCTGCATCAGCGCCTGTCAGTATTGACTCATAAAAAGAAATGAGGATATTAGTGGGTTTTTTTTCACAGATTTTTATTAGTGTTTTTTTTTTTTTCGAATAGCATCCGGCTGGCTATTGCGAAAATACTAATGCAGTTGTCCACCTCCAGTTCACATTTAATCTAAATTAGCCTTTTAGGTTGAAAAACACCCTAGATTTCCCCCGTTTTTTCCTCCTTTCACATTATATCTGACTATCAGTGCCGATGGAAATTTTAATCAGAACACTGTCAAGCACCAACAAATTAAACACGGGGAGAGCATATTAAATCACAAAAATATTAAACAGATTTTAGAAGAGATTTAAAAGGTTACAGGCAAACTGGAATGGAAGAGAGTTTTAAAAAGAAATAAGATTCATATAAAAGATGCAAATCTGATTTAAAGACCAGTGCTCTTTGTAAAAAAATACGCAGAATCCAGGCCTTGCAGTATAGCAAAAAAAAAGGGGTAATGTTTAGGATTAAAATAATATTTTCCATTTCAACTTGAGTAGATTTGGAGTTAAATTACAACCAAATAGTTACGTTATCTCGGTGGTCACCATCTGAGCCAGATGTAGAGCGTTGAGGCTCATGACTCTCAGCCGTGTTTAGACCCCAGCATTAAATCACTGCCTTCTCACTTTTCATTTCCTTACATGCAAATTTCAAACCTCTAACCCTCTCAGGCTGCCCATTCCCATGTTGCCACAGATTTAATACTTCTGCAAAGCATCTTCTCTTAAGTTATTGCTCCAGGCTGTGTGGACCAACTCAGGCAGGGCTACAAAACAGGGCTGAACCAGAGAGTAACCATGAATATTCCCAGAGTTTCCTGCTTCCAGCTGGGATAGGACGACAGTGATGACAGCCTTTTCCATGGCATTTCATTATCTATTTTTCCACTTGTGGTCTGACTCTTTATGAATTGCAAGGGATTTAACTGGATTGTGATTTAACTGTGATTTAAATCTCCATGGAAAAAGAGACCATTGATAATTCGGTGCCCTTTGCTCAAAGCATTTCAGAGGCATCCTGAGGTCTAGGCAGCATTTCCTCTGATTGTGTCAATTCCAGACAAAAAAGGAGATTGCAAGGAGCTGACTGGGATGTGCATTAACACACTCCACCTTCTACCTCTACTTATCTCTACCTACCTGAAGTTAAGCAGAGGATTCTCACTTTGGAGAAGACCTTTCAGTATAGCTCTTTTATAAATGTAAGTGTTAAAAAGTTGGCTCTAAAATGCACAGTGGCAACATGGAAACTGTAAGGTATTGTAAAACTGTAACAGGACCGGGAAAAGCATCTTGCACAAAATCCACCTGACAAATCCAGCCTCAGCACCAATATTAAAGAATAAAGAATGTGGAAGGTAATAAAGAGCTGTAGTGAAAAGGCTGGTGGCTGCAAGGGCAAATATTATTGAGTGCTCTATAGAGCCAGTGCATCACCCAGACCACTGTCCACAGCGGAAAATTCATTTGAGGGTTTTGTAATAAGCCAGACCCTCAGAGCGGAGGGCTCGGAGAATCAGTTATTCTTTTGTGTGATTTGTCTTAGGGGAAAAATGGCAAAATTCTGATTGAACCTCAGGAGAAGAGCAAGCCTGCTGGCTGGGCTCTCCTACTCCATCTCTCCCAAACAGTCAAGGCGAATAGACATTATCAATGAAATGGAAAGACAAAAATAGAGGGGATAAGGCAGCAACACATCTGCTCTAATTCAATTTATCCGGGGAACTGCCTGCTGAAATTCTTCTATATCAGGGTTGATTTTCATGGAAATTACAATACTGTGCATTATATGCTTTTTTTTCCCCCTCTACTATACACACTTAGCTTTGGCTGTCACTGGACATAAATATAAGTTAGAGCCTGAAAAGCTTTGATAACACTTGCATTCAATATAGAAACTTAAAAAAAGGGAAGAGATATACATATAAATAAGAGCTATTTGTGACAGCAGAGGTTTGCTGGCTGGAGCAGCCTGTGCTGAGGTGCTAACTCAGATGCTCAAGCAGGTTTTCCTGATGTAGTGTATGTGGCAGGCAGGGTAGGGGGTGGAAATGCCAAATTGCATTACGGCTTTCCCGCAGCCGCAGCAAAACGGAATTAGCATGAGAAGCAGAGCACAAAGCGAGCGGAAGAGCCCTGCACAAGTGAATAGAAATTGGAGAAAAATGAGCTCCTTGTGAAATACTGCAATCACTCCTTTAAGCAATAAAGAGACGCTTTGTTAAATAATAGACTAGAACAACTCCAATAAAATAAAAGCTGTCAAAGTGCCCACTTTTAAAGTTGCTACACAATCTTCCAATTTTGCTTTCATTACCAAACAGCAACAGATGATCAGATTTTATCATCATCTTGTCTGGACAATATCTTACCAGCATTTGAATACATAAAAAAAAAAGAAAGAAAAAAAGACAAGGAAGAATACTGGAAAAAGAAAATTTAATATAATTACCGCTCTCTGAAAATAGCTTGTGCATAACATTCACTTAATATAGCTCAAAGAAAGTGAGAAAGAACTCAAGGATGGAGAAACGGCTTCCTATTTATGGGCAGCTACAAACAGCTTGTCCTGAACATCTCTTTGGCACCCGCATCCTCTCCCTGCACGTGGACCCAAGTCAACAAAAATACCGGTGCCAAAAGAAACCACGTGTTACTGTCTCCACTTTAATTAGCCCAAGGGGGATTGACTTCACCCGCTACAACCCTTGCTGTAGGCAGGCTCCTCGCGAACACCTTTTCCTTTGGGGAGAGAGATTGTGAAAGAAAGTGGAAGGATGGAAAGAGCAAAACGTATCTAAAACTCGCCTGGATGCAGCACCATGCTTGCACAAACAGTAGTTTTCCCAGTGAGCAGGAGAAGAGAAAAGGTCCAATTATCCACCAAATTTGTGGGCTCATGGGCCTATGTCCCATGTGATCACCCCATTTCCAAGTCTGGTTCTTGTGACCCACTCTACGGACCAGAAATCATCTCTGAATCATTGACACTTTGCTGCCTTGCAGCACGTAAGTACCTCTGAGAGGTCCATCCTGGTTGCAATATTGTTGAAATTGGCCAATGTGTTGAAAAGTTTGAGACTAACAGATGGACAGAGAGTTCATTGGAAAGCTAATTTTCTTAGGAAGAGCAGCTAAATCCTCGCTTCCTGCTCCAATTTCTGCCCAAAGCACCCCCTTCCCAAAGCCATGGGGCTTATATATAACTCCAGATGCTTCAACCTCAGCTCTCCAGCACGACCTACAGCAACCTGGAATACGCCCGAGCTAAAGGAACTAACCAGGGCCTTGATTACATCAGTCCTTAACACGACAAGGGCTGATACCAGAAGCGAACAACAATTATCCGAGTGTCATTAGGACCACAAATATTCCTTGATTAATTCCCAATCAGCAAAGAAACAAGTCACAGTTGAGAGGAAATGTCCACTACGTTGGGACAGAGACACAACTTTCTCCAAGCCTATTCCCACCGAATCCATAAGAGATTCGTACCCAGGTTCAGCCCGTTCCCTTGTTTCCCCATCTATAAAGCAGGGAGGATGACCCCGACATCCTCTGCTCCTCACTTGAAGATCTACTGCCGCAAAACGTCCCAACGAAGCAACACTATTTTTAACCCAGGAAACTACTGCACCAGTTAATTGTAAATCTTCAGTGGGAAAAAATAACACGCTGCCATTTCTCTAAAATAATAGGCTCGCTGGAGCAGGTATCTGCTTTAAAAATGAAATACCTTAGTCAAGTGAAGGCAAAACCCTTTGAAATAAGAACAAAAGGCGCACTTTTCTCACTGTCGAATTCTTTCAATGCTTTTCTTTTACTCCTCTGCTGAAATGCAGAATTAAAAAAAAAAAAAGGCTAAATTATGTATCTCCAGTTTTATCAATGAGCGCTTCAGATTTTTGCTTGAAAGGCTGCTTCCTTGCCACCCCCTGCTCCAAAGAAAATACAGAAGCCTTCTGCTGCATTGATGATCTACCTGTCAATTGCTAGGAATAAATTTGGGAGGAGGTTAGACGGGACATAACTTATGAGGAACCACTCTGCAGGGTTGCAGGCAAGGTTGCTGAAATGTCCTTTAAACCAAAAAAATAATATATCCATTCACTACCAGCTAATGCTGTCAGGTTACCTCATTTTCATCAGCCCTTTTATGATAAGATATTCATGTGGAAATAGGGATAAAAGCACCCCCTGCCAAGATGACTGAAGCCATACAATTGAAAACTTTCTTTTGCATATTTTCACATCATGCTTTATCCTAAAATAACGGGGCATATTAATTGAGCTCCACATGGGGAAGAAAGACCATGAAAGCACGGGAGGGAAGGAGGAGAAAGAGCAGGTGCTGTCATGTCTATCAATGATTAACCAGCTAAAGCTGGCATGATATTCCTGCTCCTCAGACACGGAGTACTGCCTTCATCAGCATTATTTAGCACCTTCTATTGTATTACAAGAAGAAAAGAAAAATGTTTCTGTTTGGATGCACAACTGCTCAGCAGCACCCACACAAATACGAGTTGCCAAGTCACTCCATGACTTGGCTTCCAGGTTTCAGCAAGAAAACTCATAGGAGCTTGGGGAAACTCATCTTCTACACGGGTACCTCAGTATTACACAGTACTACACAGACCAGGACCGTTACTGGCATTTCCATGCCACGAGTTATGTGAAGTAGGCAAGATTTAAGCTGGTTTTCAAAAGGGCATTTTATCTTAAAAACTGCAGCAGCGCTTTTGGCGATGTGCAGCTGAACCGAAATAAATGAGGGGGCAAAAGTAAGCCTATTAGGACAAAATTTAATATCATGTTGCAGACAAAAATAACATAAGAATGATTTTTTTTCCTGCCTTTTTAATGCAATAATTCACTTCTACTCTGTTTCCATAAAAACTACCAAAAACCATTCAAAGAAAACTGACATGAATTGAATTTTCCCATTTCAAAGGAAAGAGAGCCCTCACTTACTGTAACTACTCTCCTTTTTCAAGGGCAAAAAGAAATGATTTGATCGTAACCAAAAAGAGTTCTTATTGAGTTTGAACTTTGCCCAACTTGTTACCTGCCATATTGCTAAGGATCAACACTGGAGCTGATACTGTCATCTTCACCAGCGACCTGGACGATGGGATGCGGCTCACATTCAACAAGTTCACAGCTTACTCCAAAGTGGGGAGGAAGATCTAGGAATGTGCTAAGGGGTTGCCATCAACAGACTGGAGAAACAGGCTGCCAAACCCCCAGATCTATTGCTCACTGGTGAAGAGATCAGGTGGCCTCTTGGCTCTTTCTGGTTTTAAGAGAAAGGGGGTGTTCTGCTTCCATGAAGCCAGGGGACCTCAACATGACCAAAAGTCAGATCTATAGTGGCTCTGCTCCTGGTCTTCCCTTTGGGAACCACAGAATGGTTGAGGTCGGAAGGGACCTCCAGAGATCATCTAGTCCAACTCCCCTGCTCAAGCAGAGACACCTAGAAGCTGAGAAAGAAAATATAGAGGGAAATACTTGAGAATATTGCGCCAAGTGCATGAAGGATTATAGACTCTCTGTTCCTTGAAGCAGTAATTATTCATCTATTTCACTGTATCACACTACATCACAGGGAAAACTAGCATCCCTTCCATGCATGCTGTTGCACAACGCTAGCTCATCTCGCAGTATCAGTTTACTAAGCCAAATATCTCTACAAAACCCCTCCAACTTTTCAAGGTGGAAAAAAAAAAAAGATCAGAGGACATATTTTAGGTAAGAGTGAAAAATTACACGACAGAGTGAGTGATGGAAAGCTTTATAAGACAATACAGACACAGATCTGATCATAGGTACAAAGCCCTATGGTGGTTTTATTAAATTATTCCAGATAATTTCACTACAGGCTGAGGAAAATCAGTCTACCAGTACTTCAGGTTAAGCAATCTCTTCCTACACTGCATTTCTATATTACAGTAATATAGTTTCAGCATGAGAAAGGGCTTTGCTGAGCCACCAACCTTTTGACAAAGAGAAAAGATTTACTCTGATAGTAATAGAGCATAAAAAGGAAAAATGTTCTTCTGGAAACGTCACATTTTCAATATGTGTCTCGTCTTAATGACCTCAACGAAGTCTTAACAGAGTTTTTACACTTAGTAAAAGAATGAAGTTTATCTACATTGAGATAAACTGGGATCATAATAAGTCCTTTAGAACTTTAGAGAGAACAGCAAAACAAATGTGGAAATAATCATGGATAATGTAGGCGAAAGGAGTGCTCTCTGGCTATCAAGAAGGCAGAATAGCAAAGGAAAGATAGTTTTTGAGCTCTTTCTTCTAGCATTGCTAAATTAAATGCTAACTTGGGTCACAAAAATAGAATGAAATTTCCTTCTTTTTTTCATACAGTCACTGAAATACCAGAACAATAGCACCTCTTGATTTTATTTTGGACTTGTAAGAAGTTCCTGAGCATTAAGGCTACCTGCAAAATAAAAATTGATAAAAAAGAAAAAAAGAAAAAAAATTTTTTTGCCTTGCAGTATCCATCCTCAAACTGAAGCAAAGTAAAAAAGTGACTGAATTAATTTGCAGTACTTTTCATACTGGGACCATGGAACATATCTCAGTTTTATGAACAGTGGTCCCTTAGTAAAATCGTAGACCTAAATGTGTTCATTGCTGAAACCAAAGGTAACAGCCGGAGCCTTGCAGACTTTTAACCATAAAGCAGCATATATACAGGGTTTCCATGTAAGGATCCCTAGTAAAAAATCTACAAGTGTCAGTCTGAAAACAGCAATAAAGGAAAAAACACAACTTCTTTGTAAAAACAGGCACCTGAATAGCACCCTAAGGAACGTTATTTCTTTACAAGTAGCAGAAAATTGGAAGAAAGAAATCAAAGTATCAAAATGAAATGAAAAGATTCTGCTTTTTTATTTTATTGCATTGTGCGCATGCAATCTATCATCGCTCCTCTTCTAATTTTAACTGGTGAGTCAGAAAGCTGTCATTGCTCTATTGACTAATCTGGTCTGACCATCGTAAGATCTTGATTTCTGTTATTTACTCATATTTGGTAAAGGATGACTTAACGATGGTGTTGTAATCCATGACTCCATTATTTTTTTTTTTAAGGTACGCAAGGACCTAATGCTTTCACTTAGAGCACTTTATTTATTCATCTGTCAAAAAATTCTTCTGATACAACACCTCTCTCAGTGATATCAAAGCAATATAATTAATTATATTGATACGTAATGAAGCAGGGTGGCTTTTGTTTATGTTGAAGGGTTAATGACGTGATAAACCAAGTATTTGCCATGAAGAAGAACGGATTTGTGAAGGAAAACAGTCATTCTCAATCTTTAAATCTCCTTCTGAGCCCATTTTGCATGCTGCCCTCTTTGCACTCCTTTGGTTCAGAGGTAGAAGGACTTACTGACACTTCCTTATGAAGTCAGGCAGCATAGTTTATGTCAATGCTATAAAAAGTAATGACATTTGAAGAAAAGAGAAGCCTGTTAATTTTTCCAAGAGCTAAAATAGTTCGAAGCACTACCCAAGGAAGCACAAATTGAATCTGCAGTGCTACAACATATCCACAATATTAAGAAGTCTCGTAACAGTGGAGTATTGGCTCACCCTGTACAGGAAAACTTGGCAATGTTGGGTTCAAAAAGGAAAATAAATGAAAGGGAGGTGGGAGAAAACCTCTTAGGAAATTTTAGAAAACATTTTTTTTCCTTCTGCCAGATTTCCTGCAGAATTAGCTCCTCAAAGGCCACCTTCTTGCTCTTTGGGTGGCCTTTCAGCCACTTCATTTCGCTGCGTGCCCCCGAGGACATCTTTTTAATATCTCGCTAAATGGGAAAGGAAACGAGCAATGAGCAGAAGCACGCCAAAATGGAGGCACTTCTGCTTCAGTAAATACTTTGAGGATACATAAACCGCAGAAAAAGGGTCTCTCATTTCCAAAGGCCAAAGATATTTATAGAGCGCGTTTCCATCAGTGCTGCAGGAAACGGGTTCTTGCACTGTAAAAGCAAACACTGAGGATTTCATTGACTGCTGCATGCTTTGTCAAAGAGAAAATCGTTATTAATGTAAGTAATACCGTTGTTTTAAAAGCAGCCAGCCCCATCCCTTCAACCTGACATTTCATTGGACTTCTAGAATACAAGACGAGATCTTCCATGATCAAGTACTGAATGAGGTGATCAGCTAAGGACATCCTCAAATATAGCTATGAAAGCATACGCTGATCCATACACCTATGTTGATGAGGAGGAAAACTGCTTTTTGGAAAAATATAGAAGAAATGGTGATATTTTTTTCCCTTATCCTCATTTTTGCTGCAATAGGAATTCAGATATATTTTTGCTCGTCCAACCTTTTCCCTCAGTTTCTCCCCTTCCATGAGATGCAGCAAACCTGAAGGTGTCATTTCCCTAAACACTTTATACTATATTTTCTGCAAAAGGCATCAAATGAGCGGTATTTGATTAGATGGCTTGTTTTGGCTATCTTCTCTTTTGAGGAAGACTTTAGCAAAGACTAAAACACCTTTAAAAACAGTAACCCCTCTGCTGCTTGCCTGTTAAAGGAGAACATCAAGCTCTGACACCAGACATTGTTGTCAGAAACTTTATTTAAAAAGATAAATCAATCAAAGGGGGAAATAAAATACCAAGAAAACAATGCAAAACCCCAATGTCTTTAATGCACAAGATTTCTAACTGCCCACTCATCTTCTTTGGATGTGTTGGGTAGCAGTGAGGGCCTTGGGTGATCCCCTCTGCTCAAGCGGGTGCTTGGAAGGAAGACTGTCAAGCTCAAAATGTATTTTTTTTTAAAAAAAACGAACTTCAAAATAATTAGTTCCTACAAATCACTGGGACAGTCATGGAAGAGAGACAGTGAGAATTTACTGCCCGGTGTGCTCATAAAACGGATGCTCGGACCAGCCCAACAGTAAATTTCTCTAATTTTTCAGAGGAGGAGATTGCTCCTCTTCAACCTGCCAATGACAGCCCTGCTATCAAAGACTCATCTTCCTCTCCCTTGTGCTCTTCCACACTTACTAAACTCTGAATTTTACTGGCAAGCCTTTTTTGTTGTTGTTTTAAATTACCTTTTTATTCTCCTCCCTTTTAAATACATCCCTCCAGCAGGGTTTTATATGCCACCTGATGCCTTCGTACACTTGGACATGATCACTTGTACTTTTAGCTCTCAACCTTCTGGCTGTGCTGCAAAATAAACTTGTAAACGATTATTTGGGGCTCTTTTAAATCAGCTTATGATAATAGCCAGGTTCTGGCAGCTCCCACACGGAATTGCCCACAACAGCTGGGCAAATAATAGAACATGCACAGAGTGGCAATAACTGAAAAAGTCACTTATTAACTTGCTCAATTAACATTAGTTTATACATCTATTAGTAACTACTCAACTACTCCTGAATGCAGCTGTGAATAGTTTATTGGGGGGGAAAAATAACATGATATTCATGAGATAAATGATTTCCATGATTTCGAGTCCATCTTGAACTAGAGATATGCAAGGATCTGCACCATGAAGCCAGCTAGTCTAGACTTTAATAATAAATTTAGCACTTAGAGCACTTTGTTGCAAGGGCTACACATCATGTGCTCGAATAAGCGTGCCAGAGCAAAATTAGCCAATTTGTTGGTATTTTTATCATTCTCTGACATTAGCCATGATGCCATTTCAATGCGAATGTGCAAACACGGGTTTCAAATGCAGAAATGCATAAAACCAAACAAAATCCAACGAAGTGGTAAATGATAAATGCTTGTGGTTAAAAGCACTCTTTTCCCCACAAAAATGAAGTCATCTTCCAGAGAGGCTGGAAGTGCTGTTTTATTCTTCAAGCTAGCTCTGATAAGGGTGCCTAGGGACACAATTTGGACCCGTGCACAAAAGTAATTACATCTATAAAAAAATAAAAGCAACCCTAATTCGGGAAATTTTGCAACTTTTATAATGTTGGACTGAAGATTTGTAAAAGCATGTTTGCAATCTCTCTCCTTACATCATATTATATTATTAAAATTACAGAGACAAAATGATGATGAGAAACGATATATGCTTGCTCTGATTTTCATGCTAAATGGTATTTATGTATTTGCTTGTTCTGTAGGATCTTTATGAGTAGTCCCCAGGAGCAAAGAGATTAAGACCTCACCTCAACTGACCAGTGCAATCTTTTCCAAGTTCAAAACAATAATGTTGACTTGAAGTTGTTGCATGAATAGCTGATCAGATGCAGAAAAATGCATCTGATAAAATAATAAAAAAAATAATAAAATGCTATATTCCTATGGGTTGTTTGAATCACATCTTCACGCTAAGGCTGCTGCAGAATCAGTTTATTATTATTATTATTAGTCTTTAAGTTATAGCTCTCTGATTTGATAAACAACTTCCTGTAGTTTGAACTTAGGCTACAAATTTCAGGGTTTTAAATGTATGACCTGACATGTAATTAATAAAATCTACATTCTTCCTCCTATCTTTGCTTCAAGTACACATTGTACTTAAACTACTGATGTACCAGCCAAGCAACAGTCAGATTTTTAGCACCTACACACCGAAACTACTAGTATAAAGAGATATTTGCTTGCTTTAAAAAACGATCTGATGTAAACGAAACAGCTTTTGAAGACGGATATAGCCTTCTAGCAAAACATACAGCGCTCTCTGACAGAAGTGCTGCTCTGTTAGATTTTGCTGTTCTATTAGATTTCAGAGGAAACGTCACTCTGCCTTCACCGTGTGAATTATACGACCTACAGTGCTGGCTCGTGGTCACGCATCTTGGTTATATTCTGGTTGATGGACAGACGCTTTCTGCTCCAGCGTCCTGGTACACCTTGGCCCCCTCTCCCTTTGCAAGTTAACTGATTCCTCATGAACTTCCCCCAAAACTCCAGAACAATCACGAGATTTTTCACTTTCATAGTCAAGGAGTATTTTCAAAGGTGGCATTTCAAGCCTCCTTATAAAATAGGAGCACCAAAAATGTAAGCACAGATGACCATGGTAACAGAGTTTCTCTTCATACTTGGCTCCCAAGGTAGGAAAGAAGGCAGGGAAAGTGCCCCCCTCTTCCCAGGCTGCTGTAGGGTCAGAATCTGCTCGTCGTGTCTTTATGTTGCACTTCTTCACAGCTCATATCTTTAAAGCCCCATCTGGACAGTTTATTTTATCTTCGTTTTTAGTGCTGGATAAAACACAGTAAAAAGCAATCCCAATATGGGGACCCCAAGGAAGGAACGCGAAAGGACTGCGGATAACAAGACTTAGTGTTCAGGCTGTTGAGGAAGGGCAGTAATGGGTAACCATAAAAGTGATCCACGAGATTAAGTCTGCAAAACACTAAGCACCCTGTCAGAAAAGCAGGCCTTCCTCACGTATTATTTTAAAACATATAATATCTTTAAAAAATGATTATTCTCTTGAGTAACACAAATTCTGCTAAATCCCAGTTGATCCGGGAGGACAATGGGATGATTGCACGTAATTTCTGTTCAGCTATTGAAAAAGCAGAGCCTATGCAATCTATCCAAGTCTTGGTTTTAGTCTGGCTTTCCTCCTCATACATAGCTCCCACAAAAATACGCCTCACTAGGTACCTCTCTATTTCTACCTGAGGATAATTTAGTTACATTAATGGGTTTATGTGCAAAAAGCAAGAACACAATGGAGTTTGCAGACCCCAGTTCAGAAATGTGTGAGGAAGAGGGCTTCAAAACCCCAGTAATATGCTGAGGTTTATAAAGGGTCTTTCTCCTTGGCTAGGCATGGTCATGGTATTTTCTCTCCTCTGACTTTAATAGATTTTTCTGCATCAGTTTGCCATTACTTTGCTCAGTGACGTATTTGTAGAGTCAACCCATATTCTGGTCGTATTCTGGCAAGAACTGACCACCATCAAAGAAGCCTGTGTTTATTCCATAGATCCATCTCGATTCCATACGGGATGATAAACTTGTCCTGCTAGTGTCATTATCAACCCAGTGCTCAGTGAGACAGAGGTCAGCTGTGATTACGGGACGTCACTGGAAGATTTTAATTAGCCCACTGGGAAGTCCATTCTCAAGTGGTTACAGAAAAGTGGAAAGATAATAGATAAAAGGCAGCGAGGACAGATGTTATCAGCCTTTTATGAAATTCATTCATATTTCAGTTCCTCCTGGAATTAAAGCGAGAGATTCTTGCAGATCTTCACTACGATGACAGCTGTCCCCGTTCACAGCAGTGTTTGCAGAGCAAAGATCCTGCTTATCTTTGCCATCTCCCCTCTGCTATTCACTGTAGTTAGCTAGAGTCTCTCTCTGGTATTTAGAAGATAAACTCATGGAATCTTCACAGTATCCACATGGACACTGTGTTAACTACAATGAGACCAGAAGCTCTACAATAATAATAAGACCAGATAAACTTATTAGAATGGGACAGCTTGATTAAGACTTACACTAGAGCCCACAATTAATGCTAGTGTAGGACTTGCCATATACAGAAGGCACTTTATGCACTGAGGCACTTGGTTATCATCGTTATCTGCAAGAAATAGATGTTTATTATGTAGATACTCTTCCGTTACGCATTACAAGATAGAACTGTATGAAAATTAAGTATTCACATCGCTGAATCCATTTAGGATTCACAGAACAGTGGCCAGGGGTTAGTGCATTGCCCAGCTGAGCAGGCAGCTGATTTCAGGTTCCTGGTCTGTATATAATAACTACTCCATTTTGCCACCAACATTTCGATTAATGTTCTATTTGAACTTCTATTAAAATTCAACCAGTCGTGATATCAAACACTAGAGTTTGAACTTGTACAAAAGGAGCAGATAAAGGCTAAAACCGTTTATTTTCTCCACCCCTAGACAACAGCAGTATGTCAGAGACAATTCACACATTTATCTCATGAAAGATCTGTCTCCTTGCGAAGGTCAGTTATGGAGCTGAGGGAAAAAAAAAGTCCAAAATCTCTCTAGAAATCATCTAGAAAGAAAAGGAAGAGGGTTCTTTTTGTTCCCTCCACTGAATAAGCAATGGCTTAATGGAATATCATGACAAATAACCAACTGTTCCCCTAAGTAGAATTTTTCCAGGTTAGACGTGAAAGGGCAGAAAAAACAAAGCCTACCACGGTTCATCACGTCACACACGTTCTGCATCTCCTCCCTCCCAACTTCTCTGCATCTTACGTGACAACGTGAAAATAAAACTGCAGACCTACCAGAGATCCAAGTCCATTTCTCTCCAGGACTTTGTTGCTCACACTCATCCATCACCCCAAAATCCAGCTGCTCTCTACAAGACTGCTACCATTTCTTGCGGAAGGTCGTGATGAAGACAGGAGTTTAGGAGCAGGCACAGCTGTAGCAAATATGGTGAGACTGAGGAAAAAGTCTGCTCTTCTCAGTCATTTAGAATATTTTTACAGCAAAGATTTGAACCCAATGGCTTTTGCTGTAAAAGGAGAACTTAGTATATATTTGTAAAACAAAACATTTCTGATTACTAGGGAAAGCAATGCAGGGAAATAACGCTGCCCTAAGACCAAATCCGGAGCGACAATAATGAAGAAGACCTGGCCTCCAAACATGCTGGAACACAGAGCAGCTTGCTCAAAGTTGAGCTCTTGGAAATGTGCAAGCATCAAATCTGAGCCGTTGAGGAGCAGGACCTATGGTTTCCCCTAAAGCTGCCTTTGAAAGACATTGTTCCCATAAGGACAGAAGAGCTGCTAGGTTGGGAGAAACCAGCTGCCTGCATCTTCCAGACTTAGAATTAGAACACTGGAGTCGCCTGAGATATATGTCAACTAAAGAAAACATTTTAGTCTGCTGTAGATAGGAAAGGTTGAGTAAGAATAAAGCCTTCAGAGTGCCCTTTTTATCAACTATCCCTGTACATCTTTAACAGTGTTGATGACACTGGATGGTGATGGATGGATGGTGATGGAAGTAGACAGGCTGCATAAGGAATATGTGGAAAGGTAGATTTGTCATGCAAAGCCAAATCCTGATGCTCTGTCCAAAGTCCTGGAGTGAAAAGGGAAGGAGTCCTCTGGACTGGGCTCGCAGTGAGCTGTGAGACTCTGAAGGCCGATCACGTGCGTACAGAGCCCACCTTGGCGTCACTCAGCTACATCGGTGGCTTCTTCTCCATCGAGCCAACTGGTTGTGGAGGAAGAAGCCTGACTGCAAATGAGCAGAGCAAGACCAACTTGTTGGAATGGACTCCCCACATGACGGATTATTAGGTCTCCTCCTGTTTGCTTTCCATCTCAGCACTCGGTAATTCTCATTTGCAATGAGATGATTTTTTCTTCGGGTGCCCTAAAGTGTTCTACAAAATTAAAAATTACGGCTTGCTCCTGGAGAGCAATGAAACACTAAAACCTATTCTAAGTAGCGCCAATGAGCCACCAATTGCTGTACAAAATCTATTTATTTAATACGTCAAAGCTAATTGTGGTAATCCACCCCAACCTATATTTATACACACAACAAATAATTAACTGCTGAATTTAGGAGCATGAGGTAATCAAATTCTCTGCTGCTTATGAAATGCGTGTGAAATGTTTAAAGAATATATTGGTGTTATTTCAAGAGAGGGGAGGCTTGACTTAAAAGCGTGTACTATTTCTGAGAGTATGAGTCTACCTCTCGGTGACAGGAGAGGGAAAAGATGAAGAAAGAATAATTTTACATTTACTTTTAGCCCAAAACAATAGAAATTCAGACAGGGAGCTTGAACAGCAAGGAAGCTTTTTCTTATTTTCTCCTCACCATGGTTAAACAGAAGCTAGGCACCTAAGAAAGAGGTCAGAACACAAATACGAGTTCCTGTTTTTATAGTATTTAGTTGCATCAGTTGATGAACAGAAATAGACCCTTAAAATAGACCCTGTCTGATCCTGTTCAGAGGACAATTTATACTATGGATAGTTAACCAAGAGATTCATTCTCACAGCATCTATTTTTGCTGTGGAGTATCACTTTCACAGCTCTCTTCTCACTCACAATTTGGCTTATGATTTTGGATCAACCGGTGTTTTTTCAGCAATTCAACTCATTTTAAGGAGGTAAGTGTCACTCGATTCTGCAGAAAAGGGAGATTGCTGAAAAAAAATTCTCAAAGTCACAACAAAAGTCATTACTTGGGACAGGAAGGCAACGTTTATGGTACGCAGGTAACAGAGATAACATTGTCACTCGAGAAAATAAATACCGTTTAAGGCGACTGGGAAAAAAAAAGGTTGAGAATCAGTGCGACTAATTTTTATGAATACCTAAAATGATAGCTGAAGTATTTTAACATTTTTTTTAGATTATTCACTTCTACATAGAAACTGTGGTCATTATCAGCCAGGCCACTGCCTCTTCAAAACTGGGAAAAAAGGTTTCTTTCCAAATCCTTTCTCTGGAGTACTCACCTAATTTCCAGTGAAAACACATTTAATGTTACAGCTTGAGCACTTTTAAGCGACCAGGGCTACACAGTGACACATTATTCCCTGTTGTCCTCAGTTTCATCGACATTTTTTCTGTTGTACTAGAATATAGAACTGAACTAGTCTAATTTTCCCTTTAAAAATCTCTTTTAGGGCTATGAAATACTGTGTCAGCTGGTTTCTTTTAAATTATCTCCAAGAATTTTTTTTTTAAGTCATTAAGTCATGCTGTTGGCTTACAAGACCAAGCATATGGAAGAGGCTACTCATTCGGTGGCTTGGTTTGGTGCCAGGGCATGATGCACGCAAGAAAAGAGATTTGCATTTTTGTCAGTAAGGAAGGAGCTCATGCCCAATATTCTCCATCCAAGTCAGTATTTGCACAGATTCACGCTACTGACCAGCTGCTCTTATTAAACAAAGGTAAATGTTTCCTATTTTATAAGGACAAGAAGCTATTAGATGTATGCAAAAGAGCAAGTGGGTTAAGTTCACCTGGAGTCTTATATATAAAAGTCCTCCTAATCAGCTTCCCTAAAAGAGAATAAGGGTTTGTTGTTGGTTTTTTTTGGTAAGTCTTAAGTAGAACAACCTTTTTCACTAAAGGATCTCATCATAAAAAATCATAAACAGATTGATCTTATTTGGCAAATCCTGCTTAAGGATCTCAGGTTACAACTTGGAATTTATCAGGTATCAATGTTGCTAGTGAGCTGTAGTTTCTGGTAATCTGTTTGGGAGAGAAAAAAATATATTTTTCTAAACTCATATTTTTAGAAAAAGAGATCACAAAGAAAAGAAACGCATTACATAGAAATAATGCTACACTCCCTTTATTTCCTAGTGGGCACAGACACAGTGATAAATTATGAAGACTACGAACTGTTGAGCACCATGTAAACCACTTGGAAAGCCAGGCTCATTTATTTTGATAGAAACCCATAAAAATGAATACACGTCTATGTATTCAAGGGAAAAAAAAGGCCATTCTTACAGTGGAGGAAGAGGTGCTATAAAAATGAGTATTCTGAACCCAGTGTAGGAGGGTTATGACACAGATCTATAAAACCAGGAGTGACCTGGATTAGCTGAACAGGGACCAACTGTTCACAGTCTCCTCGAGCAGACGTTGTCGAGGAAGTCAAACAGAAGTGGCAGATGGCGCAGCAAAAACGGAGCGTGCATCTCCCCACCTGATCCACAGTCCAGCTGCAGCCTCTTACCGGGATACGTTATCAACGGCAAAGGTTTCCCAGAGTTCAAGGAAAAAAAAAAAAAAAAAAAGCAATTGGACAAATTGAGGGAAGAGAAACTCATCAAGATCTATTAAGCGCCATTGCTTTTTGAGCGGGCTATAAATTGCAACAGAAAAGTTCCACTAGGCTTTCTTTGGTCTGGCATTCTTCCTCAGGGTCCGTTTTGGCTGCTGTTGGGGACAGGATCATGGACTAGACTGTCCCACCTGGCCCAGGGAGGCCACTCTCATGTTCTTGCATGTGAGAGACATAGGAAAGAAGAAATTCAGCTTCTAAATACTGTGTCACATTAAAGAAATTTGCCACCACAACAGGTAAAAAGCAGAAGGGAAATAATTTGCTTTTGTATTTTCTAAGACTAACCCTATAAACAGAATGCATTTTGGATGCCCCTGCTTTGGGGAGAATGCAGAACATCAGGGATGTAGGAAAGAAGGAAAAAAATAACTGGAGGCTGGACTGGAGAAAATATTATTTAGTGAGAGATTTAAAAAGCTTAATCGTTTACCTTATCAAAAAGATTGAAAAATGATGTGATTAGCTTGTAAGTACCTCTATGGGAAGGAAATGAAGAGTCATAAAGTGTTCTTTAATTAGCAAATAAAGACATTATTAAAAGTAATGCTGGAGACAGAGAAGTTCAAATCAGCAATGAAGCCTGTGGGTTTACCCAGAAGGACAGTTTCGGGATTGCCAAAAAGCAATACCCTTTTTATAATATCCTTACCCCTATGCTGACCTCTGCATTGAAGACCAGTGTGTCTCTGTAGCTAAACCCAATTGTGGAGCTCACAGTATGAGGAAGGAGCAAAATGTTCCCAAAACGTGCAGAACATAAATCTGGATGCTCTGTTTTCATTATACATTTGATAAATCCTGGGGAGTCAAGGCTGTAACTTGCGGTGGTCAGTGGAGAGTTGGGAAGGACAGGAATGAGATGGAGATTCCATGGGGTAAGGGAGATGGTTGGTGGAACAGGAGAGGAACCAGCCCCCCAGCCTGAGATGTGATTTAATCCTTTGTGTTTTTCTTGCTCCTCAGGCACCTTCCAAAGACAGTGGGCACAGAGAGGATTCAAGGATAACACGTACTCATAAAGATGTCCGAGGAAGACAAAGACAAAATATTAAACCAAAGACAAGAACAGAATTTATGGCTTTTCTAGATAGCATAGATGTAAAACAGATGACAAATGAGTTGTTTTGGAAAAGCTGGAAGTCTCTGGCAGTGATCTAATTTTATAGGGTCAAAATAGCCACTGTTTGTCTGCAGGAATGTAGATCATTTTCCAATCAGAGGTTTGCAAGAACTAGGAGTTTTTCCATCTTCCTGGACTCGGGGCTTTTATAAAAACTGATTCACTGCTCAGCAGCTCAAATATTTACTCATTTGCCAGACTAGTTCCCCCAAAAGGCTATTTCAATTCACCAACGCCTGTACAGCAGAGACAAAAGCCGGTAAACAGGGGACGATGGATGTTCCGTAATATAATACAGTGAAAGAGCGGAATGGCAAACACCTCGTCTGGAGCTCTCCAAAGCAACTGAAAAACAAATGGGAGTTGAAGAAAGCCAGGGAGGGCAGTGTGAAGACGGAGGCGTGATGTGCAGGCAGAGCTGCTGCAGGCTCCGGGATGGGCAGGTCTGCTCTGAGCATATGTTAATCCCTAGTTTAGACGAGAGAGAAAAGTAGAAAACAGCCTGTGGCTCTTGCAAGGCAAGGCCAGGCAAGGCACTCTCGCTTGAAGGCGCTGTTGTCGTCACAGCGAAGGGAAACCTAGATTTCACCCTCCTATTCCCTTATTGTGTTGTTGTTTCCTATAAGGTTTTGCGTCATTTTAAGTACTGACGTGCAGTGGATCTCCCAGCAGCTCTCTTAGCAAGCTGGCTGATGAACCAAGACATTTCCCTAACAATCATTTCCTTCTTTTTCCTTTCCTAAATGTCTTCATATTGCTCAAAGTTACCGTTCTCCATGCAGCTCCAAGGAATTTCTGGTGACAGCTCAGCTGTGAGAAGGGGCAATCTGTGTATCACAGATCTTTGCCCAATTTCTAGAGCAGACTCTGACTCTGTCTTCTTCGTTCTTGCCCCCATCGGGTATTTATACACATTGATAAGGTCCCTCCTGGCCCTTCTCTTCTCAAGCCTGAACAGTCCCAGCTCTCTCAGTCTCTCCTCACGTCTCAGGTGCTCCCATACCTTGACCAGCTTCATGACCCTGCCCTGGTTTATCTTCCCTCTTTGGGCGCTGCTACCTACCTCCGTTTTAGAAAAGGGGGTTGAAAGAAATAAAAGAAAAAAGATAAATTAGGGAAGTATTTATTAAGGAATCATAATTGGAAATGTTTGTGGCCATTGGTATTTTTTAGGGGCTCCCTGATCTTACTCGAGGCCCTCCTTTCTCCCAGCACCGCGCACAGTGAAATCAGCACATTTCATTTTTGCATTTCTCTAGCTGCAAGGGTGTTTATGAATTTTGGTATTTTCCAGTAGTACAGGAAGTTCTGCAAATAAAATGTTGCTTTAACAGTTTGCATGAAAACATAACAGTGACTAAGATCCATTACCCTCCATTTCCAGCCCAGGCATCTAGAGGATTAGCTAAATGAGCACAATTTACCTCCCACATAAACGAAGATTATGGTTAACTCTGTTGAAGTCAATGGAGTTAAGTCGGTGTAAGGTAAAACAAACTGCAGGCAAGCAGAAAACATTCATTTAAAAAGTAGGTAATGTTAAAAATAGCTGTAAACAGACAATGGGCTGCATGCTGGAGTGTTAAGGCGCACCTAGTTGAAGAAAAGTGAAGTAGGTAGGAAGAAAAGTGATTATTAGTAATATAAATAAGATCTATGCTAAAATAAGCAAAGTTTTATATATAAAAATTTACATATCAACTGTCTATACCAGACAGCTACATAATTTTAATTATATCATAGAAAATTCAGAATTAGCAGCTGCCATCCCCTTGATAAATCGTCTGCTTCCAGGAAGCAGAACTTTAATATTGTGGAATTTAATGTTGCCTTTAAGGGTAGAATTTTGATAGTCGATGTAAAAGTTGCCTTAAAAAAAAGCACAGCTTTACCTGAAGCAAGGGATAAATGATGGACTTTGCTTGTTTTCTTTACTGCACTTTCACCTTATTTTTCTTTCTTTTTTTTTTTTTTTTCTTATTTTTTTTTCCTAAAATAAGCATGAAGAAGGCCAGGATGAGCTCAGGAAATCTCACACTGGAAAAGCACCAAATGGGGAGCAGGGAAGACCTGGGAGTAATGGATGTGCCTGGAGAGCAGCAGTTGGATTGTGCAATACTGGAGATAGTATAAGGTGACAAGACTCACCTGTGACCAGCAGCAATTAAAAGAGCTGCAAAAACTGCCAGGAAAAAAATAATTGGGCATTCGTTTTGGAAGACTCGCCTGCAAAGGGAATGCTCTGTGAGCTATGACTGAAACTGTGGCTGTGGTTAATAGAAAACACTGCAAATCTTATTAAGCAGAGAGTCTAAAGAGGCTTTTCTCTCGTTTTGTACCTAAGCACCTGACAATCGTCGCTTTGTTAGATTAGCGTCAGGAAAGGTAGTCACTCAACATCCCAGTCTTATCCACGGGGGAAAAGAAAACCCGTTGAAGAAGACGATTTACAAAATCGAGCAAAGCTACTGCCTGTAACTGGAAAGAAAGGATGGTTTGGGCTGGAAGATGGGAGGTCAGGGAACGCGAATGCACCGTTCGATGGGGATTATAAAGCTAAAGAAAGAGCAGCATTAGTCAGACGGAGCTTGGGTTTTCCAAAGCCGAGGCCTCGCTCGGTTGTGGGTGCTGGCATGTTCACTGATTCCAGCAGATCCACTGTTATCAAAGCAAAAACTATCTGAGAAGCAGTCCAGGAGTGCAGAGTTTAATCCCCAAACAAGCCTGACTTAGTGCAGCAGAAATAGGACGGTACTAGGGTGCAAACGTAACTGTGATGCTTTCATATGCTTTTGGCATGACAATTCACATCATTGTTTTCTAAAGCAGAAATCAATTTACCACTTAAGAGCAATGCAAGGTGTATCAGCACTTCGTCCTCAAAGCAAACCGTGATTGCCATGAACTGGAATGCAAGATCACACGCTCAGATTAAGCTTTCTAAGGCATCGATAAATCAAGACCAGCCTGTTCTTATCCACTGCTGAGGAACAGCCGCAGCAACTGGACATCCACATCAAAGGCCACCTAGTTAGACATTTTTCTAGGTGCACTGCACTGCAGAAATTTAATTTCTTGAGCTACACGTCAGCTGTAAAGCTCTTAGAGAGCTTTGTGTCCAACATTTGCTGCTGATGGGCCAGTCGGGTTTTTAACCTTTTGTAGACAAAAAGAAAAAGGAAAACCACCAGCAACAAAACTGAATGTATCGTCGCAATATTTGGGGAGTTTTTTGACTATTTTCTGTATATCAGTAAATGTTCGCTGCCAGGGTGGTTACTTTGATGGCCTTGTAAACTCAATCCAGAATCCTCCAGCAGCTTTTAACAGCCATATCACAATTTTACATAGCATTTATAATGCAATATTTCCTGTTGCCTACCAAAGGTGCCAGCCCAAACACAGGCTGTAACATTTCACATCATTTGCAGCAGGGTTTTCCCCCAAAGGCATCGGTGCAAGTGCTGAAGTCAGAAGTGCTCCACTTACAATGCCACGTGCTTGGCACTGGCCACAGAATAATTTTGCACTGTCAGAAGATGGTCCAATGCTTCATTCACAATGTTATTTAAGCATAAAACATCCTTATCTACATACAAAACAGAAAAAAAAAGGCAGACTGGAGTTTCCCTCTGGAAATACCCATCTCTCCAAACAAAAATTCTGTGTTTTTAGTTGAGGAAATATTTGTCGTTGCTGTTGTTTCCAATTTATCTCCAAGTTCCTCTTAATTTTCCTCACCCTGTCTTTGATGACATTATCCTAATTGTGACTGATACCACATTAGAGGCTTCCTGCCAGCTCTGGTGACTTCCTGACATGCATGAGGAGTTCTCCATGCCATCAGCATCACAGATGCTTCAATATCATCATTACTCTGTTTGAAAGGAGGCGTGTGGTGGACGGAGCAGCAAAAGCTGTCCATGGTCTGCGCAGCAAAATTCCCATGTAGAAGGTGGCTTTCCTCTATACAGACTCATGCATTGCATAATATCATCCTATGGAAAGCACTGAAATATTCATTTACTTATTTATTGGATTGATTTCCATATGTTGTAAGAGGCTGATTTCTCCTCTACTGTTCCAGTCTAGTCATTTAAGCAACAGGTCCTTCCATCAATAAAAAAGTTGTGAATCATCTATTTGAGTATCTGTAGACTCAGCATCCTCCCAAAAGAGATTTTGCAAAGACCCAGTTCTCTACTCCTAAATAGCCAACGTTGCTTTTCTAAGAATTAATTCCTGAGACAATAATGACACTTATGAAAGGACATACAGCTGTTTACCTTTGGATAAATGTAAGCAGTTTGTGTACACTTTTTGTACACTCTATAAAAGAAATACATCTCCCAATCAAGTATGGTACTAATATGATAATACTAATAATGACAATGGGAGAAAATCTTCACACAGAAATCTCTAAAATTATGAGTCTTCTTCCAGCTTTCATTGGAAGGCCTTTCCCATGCCTATTCTGCATTTTTAATTGTATTTATTTTCCTTGCATTCATAGTAATTATTTTTAAGGTAGGAGGATTTATTTTCCTTTAAGATGAATCACAAAGTAGAGGAAATGTGGAGCAGAAAAAGTGCCATGTTTATACATGCACCAAGGAAAACAAAACAAAAAAGAGGTCCTCACCACCAACAAGAGAGATTGGACCACCATCACTGGCCATTTGCCTGATCTCATTCCCATCCTGGTATTCCTATGAAATTTGGCATCTTAAAAAGGTCATTCAGAAAAATGTGAGCTTGAAGACATGTAATGATGGTTTACAATGTTTATTTCCATTTTTTGATTCCCACAGTTCTTGGTTTTGCACTTCAAATGTATAGCCTACATTTAACTCCAGACTAACCTGAAACATAAGGCAATATATTCTCATGAAATGCATGTCAAGCTGTAAAATTCTTCCTTGGAAGTTGGAGAAAAATACCGTAGTGCCGATTCCAAACAACTCAATCAACCGTCCTGTTAGCGCATCCCTAGGCAAGACTGTGTGTCATTTAAACACAACTTTTATCTCCCACAACTGCATTTCTGTAAGTACCATGCCTGAAGTTAAACCTTTCAGCCACTCACTGGAAGTGATTCTCCAGGACACACTTCCACTTTCATCCCATGCTGCACACAAATCAGCCACTCCATTTAGTATTTCCAATTCTACAACTGAGAAACAAAAGAAAGGCATGGAAATCCTAAACAAATATATCCTGACACATACAGCTTATTGTGGAGGTGACAAAATATGCAAGATGCAAAGCCATGGCATTGCTGAGCTATCAGATGACCTCCCTGACTCCTGTTTCTAAGGAATTCTGAAGTTATAAAATAATAGGAATCAGCATGAAGCTGTGGCAGGTCCCACATCTAAATTTGGAGTCAGCTCGCCGAATTACTGGGGTCTCCTGAAAAGCCTGAATGTCCATCAAATCGGAGAAGGAGCCTTCACTTTTACAGCTCCTAACTCCTTGAAGGCTTGACTTTGTGGCTTGGTCTCAATGTCCTTGGCATTGCATTCTCCCAGGGTCATTCTAAGAAACGATGCAACTATACGTTGACCAAAGCAGCAGATGAGTTTTTGAGTGTCCCATCCTATTTTGACAGAGCATCAAAGAAAAGCAGACTGGGAGCCTTCGAGTTGAAATTTACAGCTCCACAAATCATGACCTCATCGTCAAAGTGTCCTGAATGTAGGAAATTTAGCCTTCCTTCCACCTGCAGGAACGGAGGTGGCTGTGTTAAAGCTGGGGACCCACCACGGAATAAATAATTCTTCTCTGAGCATAAGTAAAATACCACATTAGACTGCTGTGGTATATTTAAAGACCAATAAAAGGTGTGGAAGGGAGTTCATGAGTAACAACACGATTTGGTAGACCAATATGCACTTGTGCTTTGAGCGAAAGCCACTGCATTGGGTCAGAATCAAATATAAAATTCCCCAAACAGCAGACACACACACTTAAGCAACATAGCAACCAGAGAAGAAAGCACCTGAGTTTCATCTTGAATGATCTAATACATTTGGGAGGAGTCTGACATGTCCATACAAAAACAGAGGTTTTGACCTCACTTTTTTTGGTGGAAGTGGGGACAGAAGACAATAATATTTATACCCGACAGGTCCAAAACACCTATTGCTATTTTACAACAGCCATGGTCTTGGCTTTTTTGAGGCCCTTGCCCTGAAACCCAAGCATTTTTGTGAAATCTGGGTTTAAGTGAAGCCTTTTTCCAACTTTCTGTCTATTTGGTGTAGAAGTGAAGTTATATTTGTACACAAGAGAAGTACAAGGTTGTTAAGGGCTGAACAAAGCTGTGTAAATTTTGGTAGGAGATCCCTGGAGTTCGTGCTAGAGGTTGTCCTCTTCAGCACTCACTTGCAGAGCTGCCTTTAAAGGCACTCTCAAATTCTGACATTTCCAAGATAGAAGTCCATACTTTTTAATACTTTATGCCCCTTCTCGACTGCTGGAGTGATTTAAACCTTTCTTAACTGCTATCTAATTAAATCAGGATGATATTTTTCCTTCATTTGCTCCGATTTAAATATTTGGTTACATACTTTTTAATTAAGCCAGGATATTATTCATATGAGAAGTCAGGATCCTTCATTAATCATGCACAGCAGAGCGCTGCTGCAATCTTCTTTCCTAAGGAATGGTCTCGGATCACAAGATTTTCAACATTCTAAGCTAAAATCTGAAAGTCTGGGGTTTCTTCCCTCTCTGTTGAACTTAATGAATAAAACCTGCATATTAATTTTAAAATTTGGTGTCTGGGATGAAGAGGAGCCTTTCTTCTTTGGAATACCAGCTCTAAAAATTACTTTTTTCCCCCTTTTTCATATGGAAAATCTGAAAGAATTTCTGAAGCAGTGATGTATTAATTTTCCAGCAATCAAGCTGGACTGGAAATAGCAGCAAAATTGACATTTCACAACAGCATCAGCACTACATTATTTAGTGCTGATGTTAAACAAGTAATATCCTTTGCTGCCGCAGCGGTGCCTTATAGTGCATCTATATTCCAGGAATTTTTCAAGCTCCCTATGCACTCAAAATGCTAATCAAATTAAACAATTCCTGAGCACATTCTGATTTAATGTTTGCTTCAGTTTTAATACCTGCAAGCTCCACAGCTGGTTATTAAAGTCAACCTTAAAGTTCCACATGGTGTTGAAGGGCAGGAGGAGCACAGAAGGATCCCANTAAACAATTCCTGAGCACATTCTGATTTAATGTTTGCTTCAGTTTTAATACCTGCAAGCTCCACAGTTAAAGTCAAACTTAAAGCACCACACGGTGCTGAAGGGGCAGGAGGACCACAGAAGCCCAGAGGATCCCAGAAAGATCTGCTAAGTGTGGCACAGGGTCTACGAATCAGCTCATTTTGACTCATGTTAAACCAAAATCCTGCAAGTAGAGTTGAGTTTTAGCCCACACAGACACAGTTGGACTTAACCAGTTGCCAGATTAAATGAAAAAGTTCTTACATAACTTTTTATTTTTTTTTATTTTTCTGAACAAAGTCAGCCTCTAATCGCTGCATACGCCCATTAATATGGTACATTAATATGCAGTGTAATAGTTTTTGACTATTTTGGAAACTCTGGGGGAGGCAGGTGGTAAGTATTTAATTCAGTAGATGGCACCATGGAGAAAGGGATGGCCATGTGCTCTAGATCCCTTAGTAAGACAGAAGTATCTATTAAGCCAATTGCTTCAACCTCAGGATCTTAACACTTGTGTTTCCCAAGGCAAATTCAAAGTCTCAGCCCAAATGCAGCAAGAAAATAGCATGGAGAGTCCTAGCACCAAAGAAAACACTGAAAACAGTGTCCTGATTAGGTGACAGCCAAAATTTCTGAAAATTGAGCCCTACAAAGAGCTGCAGTGAAACTCATCCTGAATTTGAGGCAAGAGGAGTTGAATTCGCATCTCATCTCAGCATCCTTTCCCCCCCTCTATCAACAGACCCATAGAGAAAAGAGACACTGCAGACAAGTGTGTTTTGCATTAACAGTGTTTCAAGTGTTTCTTCAGAAGGTTTCAAATAGTAAACATGAATGAAACAATTTTTCACAAAATAAAACAAAACAAAAAGGGATTCCTCACTTTGCAAAGAACTCGAAATTACAAACCAGAGGCTCATTTTTGAACTGTGCATTCATGACATCCTTTTTTTTCCCTGGTATTTCCAGAACACATTAGCTCAGCAGTATCTGCAGTTTACAGTAGCAATTAGCATCCTGGGGAGTCAGCCACAAATAACGAATTCATCAACTAAGTAGAATTAATCAAGTGTAAGATGAAAACTAAGGTGGAGATTACATAATCTCAGAATGACAGAAGAGCTAAAAGAAGCCCTAGCTTCAGGCAAGGATCACTCTGTCAAAATCAGGGTCAAATATAAAACTCCACGTATTTTTCCTTAATGGTTTAAGAAATTAACGAAAGTTAATTATATAATTAAATAATGATAATGGTGTGGCCTGTCTAGCAATTACACTAGAACCATAATTATCTCACTAAATTTCAAGTTGTCCTTGCGAGCTTTTCATTGCAGTAGGAGAAGGTAGAAGAGAGACACTGTTTAACCACATTTCATGCCTGGACAAAACAGTGGACAACAGTATATGGTTTCTGGGAACAAAATCCCAACGCACAGTTGGGATTAAATGTAAATGTAAACTGTTCTTTAAACGTAAAGACACGGCAGGAAGGTCTTCGCCCATAATACTATTAAATTATTAAATCAACTGCAAGCACACAAATAGCCCATGCACTATTCCATACATCCAGCTGGATGAGACCTTTGATGAGCTGCAATCTCATCCTCTGCTTGCTGAAACCTGAAGTCACCTAAATGAAAATATTTTTATTTCCCATGACTTTTTCTGAATAGTGCCCCAGTGCCTCACCTACTAACACGTGCCAGATATCAGGTTGCAGTCATTGAGCCCAGTCCCATGTGGATTTGGAACTGCAGTGGGAAAGGGGATGGATGGAGATGGGTGCCTGAGCTACAGCATTTCTGTCCAACCATTTAAGCATCAGACTGGCTTCTCCGAGGAGACCAGACTGCGAGAACGTCTTCTACAAGATGGAAAACCGGAGGATTTATATATTTTTAGGAAGCTTCACCATAGCTGAACTAACCAAATATATATTTAAGGAGAAAACCACTTGGGAGAAGAGTCCATGAAGTCTCCCGGGAGACTTACTGTGGTGAGACCAATTTACTATGAAGTGTTGAAATACTGTCAAAGAGAGAAACTTAAGAAAAGAAAAAAGAAAGAAAGAAAATTTTGATGAGACAGAATCATCTAAGCTTGTCAAAAAGGTAGGCAACAATGTCTTGAAAATGCTTCTGTTCAAGCAGTCCTAGCAACTTTACCAGAAAAGTTAAAAGTGCAAAGCTATTCACATCCTTAACCGGTGGCAGGATGGGGCTGTTACTGATTTCCTTTGCATTTCTATCTAAAATGATTTCCCTTCAAAGCTTCCTCCTGAAAGGCAGCAAAGGACTGTGCAGCATCAGTTCCCTTCCTTACACTTAGAAGAGAAACCTGGCCCTAGCTGGCCAGGAACCAGGGTGTTTTGAGATGACAAAACCCTGTTAGATTACCTGTCTCATCCCTGAAAGCAACGAGAACAGTTCCACAATAAGCAGATTTAGTCAAAAATGTTGTTAGAAGAGAAAAATCAAAGCAGGGCTTGTGCAGTAAATTCTTTTTTTTCCCACAAAAACCAAAGAAACCACTAATTAGACTTCATAATATTCCTCCCAGCTAAGTAACAACTACTCCTACCATGTTACGGGTTGCTAATTGGGGAGATTTTGCTTTGTTATCAGAGGCAAGAGGACCTCCATCAGGCCCCACAGCAGCTCTGGAAATGAAAGCAACCCATCAGGTCACAAGGCAATATTAGTCATGCATTTTCTCTGATCAAAACCCTAATTTTATACCAGATTATCCCTCTGTGGTTCTTCGTGCTGGTACCTTTTCTCTCCATAACCTACCAAAATTACAGTGAAAAAAGGCAGTTTTCTACAGGGCAAATCCTAAATACTGCTCTTCAAGTGTCAAGTCTTCTGCTACCACCCAACCATCCAGGTCACCTTCTTATCCTGGGTCCCCGTTTCATTGCCTGCAAGATGAGGAGTAGATCCATGTAGGAAAAGAAGACAACTCATGCCTTTTTACACAGGAAAGTAGATGAGCACTGAATTATCCTCAGTGTTCACAATGAGCCTAAAGCTGGAAGTTGATAACTGAAAAGCGATTTCCAAAGTGCTTTCATAAATTCCCATAAGGGGCATTTCAAACGCACAGAATAAGGGATTGATATTCCAAGATAAGAGAGATTTAAAAACTTTTTGCATGTGGCTTCATTTCAATTTAACCTGCTCAACCTCTCACCATTCCCCCTGTCCTTCAGCAGCGTACAGTAATTAAACAGAGCTGTAATTTATCTAAATATTTCCTGTATTTTATTATTTGTTCAATTGTTATGCAAGGTAAGTATGTTAATAAGGGTACTTAAAGGATATTTAGAAGCTCAAACAGAACTGATGGAGAACTAGAAATCCACAGCAGTATGAAGAGGTATTTTAATTTCCCAGAGAATTCGACTGACCAGGTCTGACCTGCCAGGAAAAGGCTGATGCTTCAATACTTGGCTGCAAAAAATAACTTGTTTCAAAAGCAAAAGGATTTGTCAGGGGAGGAGTTGTTTTCTCGTCCCTTCCCATGTGCTGTCAGCCTGGCCTTCATCTCCGCAACACGTTGCTCTCTGGAAACCCATCTTCCACCTCCTCCCATTTCCTTTGGTCTCCGTCCTTTGAAATCTCTGCTGACAGTCAAATCCGAAGATTAAAAGATTCAGGAATACTGTCTCGATAAAGTGTAACCCCCTCCCATATATTGTTGCAACAACCTTTTGGTCCAGACAGTGCACGTCCTCTTCGAGCACCTTGTGGGACATCACCCTAAAAGCCCTTCGGACAACCTCAGCCGTGTCCAGGGCACAGATTCCCACTTCCATTTTGAGTATCTCAGCTTCAGCCTGTCATATTTTGGCCAAGACTGCAATATTCTCATTAACTATCTACAAAGAGACAGATTATCAGCTCCCTTGATATACTGTAGAGATGGAAATGACATACATGGAAACATGTTTTTTTTACCCCCTCTCTTGGTGACATTTCTTAATTTCTCTACCTTCCCTCCATCATATGTGTTTTTTTTTCTATTTATTCTCTTCCATATGTTTCCATATAATAGAAGAAGTACAAAGGACAAAAGAGATATCTCTATATAGTCATACATTTTGTTGTGTGACGCTTTCATTCTGGTGAACATTTGGGCAAACAGATTTTATGAACAGGTTCCATTAACAGTAATGGGACAAGTTTCAAAAGTAATACAAGCTGGTGAGCTTCCGAAGTGCAAAGGCTTCAATTACTGGCTTTTTCTTTGCTCTGCAGTAACTAAACCCCCTAATCTAAACAGGAAAATCTGCAGCCTTCCAGCTTGCTTCCAAGGTCCTTTCCTCCTCAAGTGACAAGTGTCTGCACTGTATATCCATGCTCAGACTCACTGGTGATACGATGCTGAGGGAAACAGAGAGATGCTCAAAGTCCTGCCCAAGCAGCGTCGTTATTTTTCATCTCTAATGACACTAGCTCGTTACTCCTACGTTGTGTTCACTCAAGTGCTCCAAGTAGAACTACCCAAGTCAACCAACATCAAACCAGCACGTTTCATCTGGTTTAACATTAGCCATTTCCACGTTAAGAAACAACAGATTGCTGCAAATTAATAGCTTTCAGCTTGCATTTCATGGGCAAGTTCTTTCAGACCCACAGACGCCTGGCCAAAGAAGATATGGGCACCTATGGGCAAGGCCGTTCCTTTAGCCGGTGGTAAATCTGTTTGCACGAACGAAGGGAAGAGAGAACAAAATTGTGCTGGGTGAGAGCAAGTCAATCTATTTCAAATGAAGCAGATACTTCAAAGCGTCTTCTCTGTCACGCAGCCATGGGAAATTCAGCGTGTTGCTCTTTGCCTCCTGAAATACGAGATTGGATTTGTCTTCCCATGCCTGCTACAGACCTGACAGACTACAAAAAAGCAAGCCCTGATCAAAGGCATCTTTATTGCACTCAGCCGCATTCTTTGTAGCTCTGCTTGCTCCAAGCGAGACACATTTTGGAGAGCTCTCTGTATTTTCTGTGTGGTCCAAAGCACCAAAGTGGAGAAGCATCCGGGGGGCTCTTCTCCATCACTGCAGGTCTCCAGTTCCCAGCCCAGTCCTCAAAATCCATCAAATGTGCCATCATGGCCTAACTACTCCTAAATACATGGCCAAGGTGCCAGAGCTGTACCTGTGCTCTTCAGACACAATCCCTTTACTCCACCTCACTTCATATTTTCTTTATCTAACAGGCAGTTAATGAGCACCCACCTCCATTTGGACTCACCATTTCCAGTATTTTTTCTCAGTCCCATCACACTGATGATACGTATCGTAAAAGACTTTGCAACCAGGCTCTATTTTAAATACGGAGAGTACACGGAGGGCACATAAATCTACCGAATTCTGCCATAGCTGGTACACTCTATTTGACTATAATATAAACATATAAACCAGTGCTCCCCCATCTCCCACCCACTAGTTCTTAAAATAGGAAATATATGAGATTGGAAGGAGCTGATCTGCCTTAATGGTTAAGACTTAATCAAGAGCCTTAAACACATTGTGGATGCAGTGAACAAGCCTGGCAGAACAGCGCCAGCAACAAGCACCGTTGTAGGCACCCCTCTCTCAGTAGATATATGGGAGTATTCAGCATATGCCATCAATTACATAGAAATTGCTTTTGAAAAGCAAAAGTTTTACTTAAGTCTGTTCAGTAAACTTCAGAAATGCACACATTAAAAACTAAAATCAAATTTTGAGTGTTTGGGCTCTATACGCTACTTAAAATGTTTTTAAATACACCNACTATAATATAAACATATAAACCAGTGCTCCCCCATCTCCCACCCACTAGTTCTTAAAATAGGAAATATATGAGATTGGAAGGAGCTGATCTGCCTTAATGGTTAAGACTTAATCAAGAGCCTTAAACACATTGTGGATGCAGTGAACAAGCCTGGCAGAACAGCGCCAGCAACAAGCACCGTTGTAGGCACCCCTCTCGCAGTAGATATATGAGAGTATTCAGCATATGCCACCAATGACATAGAAATTGCTTTTGAAAAGCAGAAGTTTTGCTTAAGTCTACTCAGTAAACTTCACAAACGCAAACACTAAAAACTAAAACCAAATTTTGAGTGTTGGGCTCTATACTCTACTTAAAATGTTTTTAAATACACCAGTCTGATTTAAGCACAAGTTCTCCATTCCTACTTGTGGCTGTTCTTGTACGATTGCCAGGACTGCCTTCAAACTAATCTCTCCTCCTTTCCCTTCCACTCCTGTATTTATCATTACTGCCCTTATTAATTTTTAAAAGTTGCATTTCTTTGCAAGGGCTAAATTGGAAGAATTTGAAATGCTGAACCATGGCAGATAACACATATTTGGCAAACAATTCCCTTTCCCATCCATACCTGCCAAAACTCCGAATACACCCCTCTTTCTGACTTCATGAGCCATTAGTAATTTATAAAAAGTGAAGTAGCAATTTATTCGCTAGCATTTTAAGAAGCATGAGCAATGGCACTTTGGGATGGATGTATCTTTTTAGCAGCAATCGCTAGACATCTCGGCTGGCCAAATACACTTTTTCTTCCTTCTGTGGAAGTCTCCTTGCTGGCCCTTGCTCTGCAGCCTGAAGCAATGCAAATCCAGGAGAATCCTGTAACTTCCACGCATTTTGTCACTTTTGAACACCCTCCAGAGTTGTTCCTTAGCTGCAGAGTTGTTCCTTAGCTGTTTGCTATTAGATATCTCAGCTGCTGCTCTGAGCTCAGTGCTTGTCCCAGTTCTCTTCTTCTGTAAGAATATCGTTGCCCTCCTTGTAATGATGTTTAACAAGAAGTCTTACATCAAGCCCAACTTTCTTCTCCCTGATCTTCAAAGGCGGCAGTTTAATACAGGTATAACAGGCTGAATAACCTCAGCTCAACACTTCACACCAGACAGCTTTCAGTGCCTGATTTCACAAAGAATTCAACATCATCAGAAATGACCCAAAGGCAGCCTAGGGTTGAACAAGAAAGCAATAAAAAATACTGGTTTTGGCCATGGGGAAAAAAATCCTTCCTCTTGGTGTCTTCTAATGCACAAGCATCCATCAGGCAGAAACATTACACAGAGTAATAATTTCCCAGTGGAAAGGATACTCATGCCGGAGCACAAATTTTTATGTCAAACAAGGCATTTGCTTGACCTTTGCATCGGAGAAAGCGCGGAGCAGGTCAGCAGAACCTGATACACCTTTGCACAGAGAGGAGTAACAAGCTGCTTTCTACAAATTACAGCCTTCCTGACTGTGCTGTGGGGTAGAAAGCTCATGGTGCTGTTATTTTGCATTAACCAGTCACTAAATCTCTGGATATTCAAGGCCAAAACCTTCCTCCTTGAGATGGAGCCACACTCTAAACAAGTTGACAGGATAAGGAGACTTACACCCACCAGATATAGCCACCCACAGGCTTTCTTCAGGGGAAAAGTTCTTAAACTAAGAACTTAACACAAGACCAGACTCAAATTCTGCTTAACTCTTTGCAGGTTGAATTACCCCATAAAGACTTTAACAATATTCAAGCTGCTGGTGCACTGTGCAATCACAGATATAACTCGAGCTGCAGGATTTATTTGCCTTTGCTTATTTAATAATAAGAAAAAATGATATTTCATTCTCCTTTTCTATTCAAACATAAATATGTACATATATATATATATATGTATGTATATAAATCTTTCAGGCAACTCAGATGGGAAAAAAAACTCCTTGGAGGGAAAATTCAGAAAGTTTTAATGCAGCAGCCAGAGACTTAGAACAGAAACACTCATGCAACCCGAAATGTGGAGACTGTTACAACACCTTTTGTAATCAATGTGGATGTACTTAGGTAAAATCTCATTTTCCAGGGAAATCTTAAATGCCTCATTTTCATAAGAAGCCCGAGGGAGCCTATACATACCAGAGATAACACAGAGATTATATCAGCTGTCAAAGACAATGTAATTGGATATAAATAAGAAGAGAGAAATGCAGATGCAATTTCATCAAATATCACCTCCCCAGACTAGGAACGGGGCTTGTCTAGTTCTTACAAGGTGCCGAGCATCTTTCCAGAGGGCTCTCATTACAGCAGGGCTCAGAACCGTCTTGAGTGGCTTGTTTTAAAACACGGTTCTTGCCTGCAAGGTGGGAATGTGCTTTCTCCGGCCAGGTTTGAGGACTGCTATAAAACTGCTCTGCAGAAGAGTACACTGCGCCGGTGGGTTATAAAGCTCTTTACAACACAGCTTTGTAAGCACAGTTTATAGCTCAGTTCATCGTGGTAGCTACCAGGCAGCGCGTGGTCAGGAAGGACCATGTGTTCCTACAGCTTTTGCTCATGAGGTTGCATTTCTCTCAAGGAGGACCATGCCGTAACTGAAAGGATGTCACCAAACAAGGTGCAAAGATTACACAAATTGCATGAGAAATACAAATATTTTCCTGTTTTAGGAACTCTAAATTGAGTTGTCATTAATTGAGCACAAGTGTAGATACTTGATCTATCATCAACATGGGTGTTTCTACATTATTTCCAGTGATATACAGATATTTTGGTCACTCTACTCCTTCATAGAGCCTAGGTGCTTAAAAAAAAAAAACTCCCTTTTTGCTTCTTCAGAATTGCTATAATTGCCTTTGAAACTTTTAGCTGCAACTTGAATTAAAGGCATGAAGGAGGAGGAAAGTTAAGAGCACTGTTTCAAACCCTGGGAAGCATATCTAGCAAATAACAGAGTTGGAACACCAGCTGAGGAAGCGGTAGAAATCCCATTGCGAAGATCTCAAGAGTACATCAAAAATAAATACTAAGAAAAGCACTAAAGTTCTCCACAGAGGGACTGGAATAAGACTTTTTTTTTTTTTTTTTGCTGTTGTTTCCAAGTCTGAAAAGTTCAGTTCTTAAAAATCAGCAGAACTCCAAATTTCATTATCGACCTTCACCTCCACTCTTTGCCCACGCACAGCTGGGATTTCAATCACAGGTTCCCACTTACCATGAGACTGTTGGCCACTTATCTACTGGGGGCTCTGGTATAAATCTTTCTCATATTCTCCTTGCTGTAGCTGCTGCACATTGCACACCTCGCCTGGTATCCCCAGGCAAGCAGATGCCAAGGGATGGAATTTCCTCCAGTCAAGGAAATTCATGTTTAATTCCAACTTCCTCTGAATACTCCTCTAGCATGGGCCAGTCCTGCGTTCACCTCCACAACATTTCACTTTTTGATCTTTCGAGGAACATGCAAACTGGAACTTATCTTTTTCTCCTTTTTCCCTCTGGGTAGAAGTTAAAAGAGATCTTCTTCAGTTTGATTCAAATACAACTTTTCCTCTTGAAAAAACAGCTATTCATAACGGTTCTCAAGCCTTCATGTTGAGATGTCAAGCTCTTCCCACCTTTCTCCCTCCTCCAGAAGCCATTCAGTAGACTTAAGAAAGTACAAAAATAAGTCAAAACACAAAGGATTAAGGTCTTCTCCTGGCCTCTCCCAAGAGAAGACTGTTAAGGGGATCCAGTCATAGTGGCACCACAGCATGATATTCTCTGGCACATTTAGAAAGGAAGATGATAGAAAAGGTGAAGACCAAGGTTGGGTGTTAATCAGAAACAAACTTTGAAGTCATCAATAGACACTGCGGTTTACAAAACAGAAGATGTTGCTAAGAGAACAGATTTATCTTTTAATTTTAGCCCCTGCAAGTACGTAGCTAGAGAGAGAAACGCATAGTCACAACAGCTTATAGCAACGGTTCCTAAACATTTCTGGTCGTAAATTCACTTCTGTGCTCTATAAACTCACTCTCATTGACACTCCCAGCCTCTTCCCCAGGCTAACGAGTCCATGACAGCACAACCCCATCACACTCAAAACTCATCCTTGCATCTACGGGGTCCTGCTCGGCGTATGACAATTTCTCTTAACTTGACCTCATCTCATCTAGGGGTTAAAGAGCAAACATGCAACTAAAATCAAATTACCCAGAAACTGATGGAAGGTCCCGACTCACAGAAACTATCAGCAGAAATTGTGTGTGCGTGTGGGAGGGGAGCAAAAGTTGTAATTTGTGCTGAGTCCTTTTCCTTGGAGTTTTTAGTGGATGTTGCCTTCCCGCAATCTCACCCTTGACATTCAAGTTAGCCTGATCTTAGGACAGTACAGGCCATTTGAAAACAAACATGAGTCATTTGCTGGGTAATGGTAAAACAATTAAAACAAGTCCAACCAGAGATATCATTATACAATTGCCTCTGCCTTCCCTGTAGCCATTTAATAACTGTGTCGGATTTCAAAAGAAAACGGTCCATTCCGAATGCAAATTTTACACACATGAAAACACCCAAATTTGAAAGCAATTAGCTGACTTGTCGTTTAGATGCAATAAAATCAGAAGACAACAACTTAATTTAAATATTTTTAAAATTCAATTTTCCAAAGTATGAGGGAGGCCAAGGGCTTAGCAAGTCCTGAAATGCCCTTTCCCCACCAAAGCTTCTAATAATATTGATGAAGAAGACATGGAGAGACATGAACTTTCCTCTCTTTGGAGGGGCAGTTGAGGGCTAGGAAGAAGTTCTGCCAATTGGCAGCTATTTCCAGAGATGCCTTCTCTCATGTACGTTCATCTATGTCTAAACTTCTGGGAAGTCTGATTCTGGAAAAGCAGGTTGGGATAGAGCAGGGATAGGAGCTGGTGAAAGAGGTGCTACATCCACAAGCAAGGAGGTCTGCTAATGAGAAGGCAGAATAAGCTAGAGGAGACAACAAGCAATTTTTAGGCAAGTTTATTGCCTATTACTTTTGAGTTTTGTACAACCAGAATCCTGCAGTGGGGCTTGTTTCTTTATGGGGAGGACTGTATGCTGCAGTAAACTGGGACTCCAAAGCGATAAATCAGGCAGACTCCGTAGAAACTAAAATTAAAACAAAGCCTCACTAAATCTTCTAAGTAGGATGGTTACATAAACAACTCGATGCACAGTTTCTATCATTGTTTCCAGATAACAGAATTATCTATTTTCTTGAGCTATGAAGTGCTTTCTGCATTAAAGTCTACTGCCATTATAAAACATGTGTGAAAATTAACAGGCAACTTCTCTTCTGCCTTGTTCATTAATTGTTTCTTTTTTTGGCCATGCAGCTTTCAAAACATCCTCTCTCCTGCAATATTTAATTTTCTGAGGAAATCAATTTTTGATCAAGTTTCACAAAGCAGCAAGCATCTGACCTCCAGGAAAGCACTTACCTTTGTGGGTTACTAGACACAAAACGAAAAATTAATACCATTTTTTATTTATAAACCAAAATTGGCCAAAGAGCTGATAAGAAGTGGTAATGGCAGTAGGTGGATCCTAACTGCAGCTGTCAGGCGAATGTTGGTCCTGGATTTATTTGAAATGAAATGGTTTCATGTGTGCCTTCAGAGTGGCTAACAGTAATACTGCGAAGAGGAACAAGTTCAGAGTGAGCAGAATTACAAGTATTTACATGAGAGAGGTGTACAAGAGGAGGGAAAAGTCTTGAAAGCAGCAACCGGAGAGCCCTGGTGTAGGGCTCAGGACAGACCAACTCAGGCAGAGGCTCCCAAGTGATGAAGGCAGCAGAGTGGTTTGGGCAATTCCGGAATATTTGCATTAACATGATCCAAGATGCTATTTTCTCCTGTATGGTATGTAGGATTTCACACAAAAACCAGTTCATACACTTCGACATGTCTCAGTGCTGGAGAGGTCTGATGAGATTTCAGAGCATGGTCAACATGAAGCATTCAAGAGCTGCAGTGCCTAATATAGGATGGAAGCCACTGGCCAAATAATAATTAGATGACTACTAAAAAAAAAAAAAAAAAAAAAAAAAAAAGAAAAGAAAAAGAAAAAGAAAAGGAAAAAAAGAAAAAAAAAAAGAAAGAGTTGAGCAACAGCTTTGTTTGAGGAGGTCCTCCAGGAGCCAGTAGAAGTCCTCCCATCTACTCGATTCTTTTGCTGAACGTTGCAGTACTGCCAACAGGAGGGATTAAAAACACCACCAATTTTTTTCTCTCAGGCCTACTCCAGGAAACATTTATAAACAGCAGTAAATTGCTGCCTGTACATGTCCTAATTAAGGTTTCTGTATAAAGGCTTTCACAGTCCTGACTCTGATCTCTCCATCTCTCCTGAAAACACACAAGTGCTATATAAAGCCGTTCATAAAACGCAGGCTGAAAGCCCTTACCTCACTTGCCCAGCAAGAGCAATGATGAAATGATGCTTCATGATTTAAATTGGTTTCTGCTCTTCAATCCCTTGCCTCGATTCAAATATTCAAACCCCTGTTATATTGCTCTAATTTCCTTCCTACTTTGAACTGACATCAGATATGCCAGATAAAACTTTTTGCACTAAATTACACTGGTGAAAACCTTTAAGAAAGAAAAAGGAAAAAGACACCAGTTTTCTAATGTTTATATCTATAAAGCACTTCTCATGTACTTGATACTATGCTTCTAAAAATTAAAATATATGAAGAGCAATAACAACGAAATAATTTCCTTATTAGGCTTAAATTCAACTTTTTAAACACATTACCACCATGATGAGCCTCTATTTATCTTTGCCTGTGGTGGTACTTTATAATGATTACATGAAGCAGTCTATTTTTGGAAGGATATATCTTTGATCTCTTTTCATATACATAGAAATGATTTGCAACTGACAGATCTATTACACTTGCACATGATATTCTTCATCTGCAAATAAACCACTATATAAACAACTTGGGGAATCATTTTGTTTCCTTTAGAAAAGTGCATTCCTGCTTCCCTCAGCACATATAAATTGAATCCATACTGTGAAAAATCAAAGAGGGTATTGATTCCTCGAGCAAGCATGTAGAATTCATCACACCGTAATTTTGTTATTTGGATTAAAACAGGAAAAAAAAAATCAACTGCCACAGAAATGCATCTATTTATAAAGTCTGCTTGTAAAAAGACCAAGTATTAGTCAGACTGGTTTAGTTTGTGCAAAGTTTCCAGAAGGAGCAAGTGAGAAAGATGGAGAAGGTTTTCTGGCTGGCCAGAAACTTAAACTTATGCACAAAAACCCACTGGCGTGTCTGTGTCTCCAACACAAGATCTATACTCAAGAGCTCAGTTCTGTACCCCACTCGGGTATCCTCTCTCCATTGGTGTGTAACTCTACTAACTGACATACTAGGTTTAATAGTTTTCTTTATTAATGTTATGGAATTGCATTAACATCCTCAGGCAAAAGTCTCCACACAAACAAAAAGCAGTATTGTTTCTATTTCTATTTATATTTCAAATAAATACAGCAAATGTAGATTCCCTTATTATTTCTTCAACTAGAAATAGAAAAGTTTTTCTGTAAAACAAGGACATAGCAGGAGGCTGAGGTGTTTCACACTATCATGAACAAGATTCTGGCGCTTTCCAAAAGCTTTAATGTCATAAGAGCTGCACAAAATGGCCATAAAACCACTTAAGCTGCCGGATCCCAAATGGCATATATAAACCTGAAAACTTCCAGGAATTATACTGATCCTTACATAAAAACACTCCATATATTTAAAATCCCAGCAAAATTAGAAAGCTTCATCATTGTCACTAAGTGGGAAACTTCATATGCAGGGCCAGCACCCAGGTAATATTTTACAAGCCAGAAAATCCACCTGACACCTTCAGAAATGGCTCTTAACTTGCTGGGCAATAAATGCATTTCTAGGATTGCTAACAACAGCTAAATAATGCAGTGGATCCATTAAAATGACGTATCCGAAGATGCTGCAAGCCTGTTTGGAGCAGTTTGCTGCTCCGATTTTGGATGCTCCGCTACGGATGACGCGCTTGGGAAAACGTATGTGCGTAGACAGAGCACAGCACTGCCTGGGCGGCAGGGACACCGGGAGATGCTGCTCTTTTCAAAAAAAAATGTGCTGAAAGGGGAGAAATCAATTAAAATAAATTTTAAAAAAAAAGGATCCCAAGAAAGGTAGAGGGAAAGGGTATTCCTGAAGCTATCTCTTAAGCTCGCAGGTCTGTATTGTTCTTCATTTCTTTGTTCTACTCAAAGCTGCTAAGCCCAGAGCTGGCTTGAATATGTATAAATATACAAAAGCTATCACTGCTTTGTTGGTGTCTTTTGGTAGAACATTGCTTTTAGAGCACGGCTCGGGCACATGCGGCTGGTCTGGGTGGCCCCGTCTGGCCCCGCAGTTCTTGGGCTTTGTCTAGTCTCACTCTTCATCATCAGGTCCCCAAAATTGCCCCGGAATAGCCTGGAAAAGACAAAAGCCGAGCCACCCCCAGGCATGCAGGTCAGGATGGTGAGCGACCCAGCCTAATCCTGTTATTACTTGAGTTTTCATTCTTATTAAGAGCAGCTCAATGGCAATATGGAAACAAGGACACACTCCTCCCGGTGCTCGGCTTGGGGTGCAAGGCAAAGAACACAAGTTCCTTAAACCAAGACATCTGTGAAGACGTCTGCAGTCACAAAACCCAAGATGCAAATGCAAAAGATTTTTTCATACTCTAACAGATTTCTCATTTTAACATTTTAATTATCTAGCAGATTTAGAAACAAAGTTCTGCTCTGTTAAGACCTGCACTTTTTTTTTTTCTACTGAAATGGTTGTTTCTAACCAGGCCTAACTAGCATTGCTGAGAAAAAAAAGCAGCATAAAATGGAATTATTTTGCCTACATGCACAAAATTGGTAAAAACATTAAGGAAGAAGCACCACCTGGGACAATGCTAATAACAGCAGGTAACAAAATTAGTCCATAGAGCAGATATTTATATTTTACACGACATACGTTGTTGTAACTTTTCACCTTTAATTCCCCATCGTATTTTGAGTTGCAAAGAGCGTCTCAAGCACCAGCTTCCCCATGGCAGCAGATCCACACAACCGGATACACAAACAGCAACATTCGGACACGTCTCCAGGATGAGATGACTTTAAACCCATAAATTTCTTTGAAAACGAGATTCCCTATTCAAAGGCTAATTCATAAACACCTTAAGGAATAATAATTCAACACCACGCACAGGGAATTAAGCAGCTCAGCTCTGCTCTTGTGTCTTTGTTTGTGGCAATCTTGCGGTGCACAGAGATGAAATGTCTTGCTAAGCTAACAGAACACTTTTCTGAGATTAAAAACACCACACGGGTTTAAGTAAAAGTGGGCTAATATTTATGTTAGCCCACGCAGCCGCTCTGAGGACACAGAGAAACGTAACTCAAGCATTGGTGAAAATGGCAATTCGAAACTGAATTAAAATCAAATTAATCTTTGCCCTGTCCCACTGTAACGCTTAAATTGTAATGATGAAATCCCTAAGAGGAAGGGCTTAAATAAGGAATAAATTGCACCTATAGCAGAGCAAAGCGGGTGGAAGCTGCAGGAGAAATGCCACATCTGAACCATGCGGGTGCTTTGCTGGAGATCAGAGCTGATTATTTGCACCAGTCACTTGGACTCATTCACTGCCCCAAAATGAGCAGTTTTACAACAAACTTGGCCAATTCTGATTGAAGGAGGCTCCATTTTGGGAAAAAGGCCATTTCCATACGCAAACGCTGACATACAGTGGATGGCATGGATGTAAGGGCTATTTGGAGACTACTGGGTGCATTGAAGTTCTTTGGGCGAGAGATTTCTTTGCAGACCTCCTAGCAACAGAATTTCCACCCAAATCTGCAGGGAGCCGCACACTTTCCAACAGACCCACAGAAGGTTGTGAGCAACCTTGGGTGCAATATTCCCCTTCTGGCCTGCATTTTGCCTTCTGAATTTCTGGCCTTGCAAGCAGTGGTGGAGAGATCCCAGACCATGGTGGGATAGACATGGCCAGGAGCAGCCAAGTGAGCAAGTCCTTGGGACGAGGGAACGTGGAGCTGGATTTGGAGTTAAGACACTAACTTCAAACAACTGAATCTCCCAAGGTTTTGGACAACCCATTCCTCCAAACCATGAGTATATGTGGTCTTTGCAATAGAAAAGGAAAGAGTAGTAGAAATATTGCTGGGGGATGGCAATATCTTCCTTCGTTTGCCAAAGGAGTAGTGAAAAATAAAAAGCCAAGTCAATCATCTGCTGCAATCTGGTATAGATGTTTTCTTGAGTTCAGAATAAAAGATAATGGAAATGCTGCAGAAATAGTGCTAGGAAACTTTAACTCTGATTCCTTCTCGCATCTTTAGCAGACTGCAGCATATCCTGAACCTGAAGCCCTGAATTCAGCACGGAGGGAAGATCTGGCAGCATCCAGTACAGGGAAAAGCACAGGATTAATGTTGGATACAGTTACATTGTAGCAATGAACATGTCAAATTGCTGCTTTGGGGGTTATTTGTTAATTTTCCTTTTTAATTTGTTAATTTTCTTTGTAGCTTCTCAGTATCTGTGTCTCAAATAAGCAGATTTTGGGAACACCTCAGCTAAAATTACAGCCTGCCATTTACCCACTAACATAAGCAATTTCCCCAGCATCAAGGCACACATTTCAAATCCATTGAATGGGAATTTATCAGCAATTATTCTTCATTCACTGACACATTGTCAGGATCCATTAAGGTCTTAACCATGCCCAGGATATGTAAAAGTCTGTAAGCACAAAAGGCTGCAACCACCATGGAGTGGTTCCTTCTAAATCTTAAATTGAATACAAGGAGATGTATTAGTGATGTAGGGAGTATCCAGGATACTCAAAGTTGGAAGCTTTGAGGAAAACCCACCAGTTTCTTTGAGGAAAAATCACCAGCAGTGATTTCAAGCAGTGTCAGCAAAAAGTCAAAATATAAATACAGATTAAACAGCTTCTCCTTCCTATTTGTCCAGCTGAGTTTTCCCTACTCCCTTACACACCCATTTACTTTCATCAGAGCCAGTTTAGTTCTTATGTTCTAGTTCAGATAATTCACGTGCTGTTTCTGGATATTAATGGTCATATTCTGAGCTTTTTTCGACATGGATTTGCCTGTCTGCTTTTATTACTGTGCTTTTTTTTGCCATATATTCACTATGACATGGATCATAATTTTCAGGGGTGAATCTACTACTCTGTAGTTCACGGAGGTCCCTTTGCATCCTCTGTCACCAGCAAACTGCAACGTTCCTGACTCAAGAAATGCAAAACTCGCCACCAACTTCTGAAATAAGAGATTGGATTTATGTTACTTTATGCCTTTTAATCACAACACCCATGACAAACCTATTAATCTGCTGAATGCTGCCTGAGCCCACAATGCAGCCGTATTTCATCTTAGACTTCCAACATGGTAACATTTACTAAGCTAAAGGAATTTATCCATTTCTGGCCACTTACCTTGTAGTCACCTATCGCCACGTCCAATATAGGTCTCTCTCCACTAACGCATCACCTATACTTTATTTATTTATAAATTTATGTAGCTTAAAAACAACTTTTAGTGAAGCTCTGTTTAGCTAATTTACCAGTGGGAAAAGAAAGCAATCAGGAATGGCGCGTTCTTGACTGCTGCAGCCCTTCAGGGATCAGGTTAATAAGAACACGGAATTAAATGGAACAAAGAAATGAAAATCCATCTGCTGTTGAAAAAAAAAATATCAAGCCTCCTAGCCTCGAATCCCCAGAAAGAAACTGTAAAATTTTCCGTTTGCAGTATTAACATCCCAGGTGGTGGGAAAAGCGACGCACATAGACTCAAATGGGGATGTATCATTGATTTCACTGAGGTATTTCCCTTGTCAGCTTTCCGGGGAGAAAGAGTTGGGATTTCACTTGTGGAACAGCAACGTGGATGGCAGGTTTCAACCACTAATGCATCTCCAAGGGGATCCCAACACTTGGGACATTAAATCAAGCTGGGCGTTAGCTTAGTTTTGATTGCTTACAGAAAAACATACCAAACAACATTGATTTAATATACTCCTAATATCAGCTGCAATTATCAGGACGGTTAAACTCAGCTTATTGGCAAACATGTCTGAAAAATTGTTCAGATTTATTCAGTGCTGCGCACACCACAGGATTCTGTCCCAAAATGTTCAGCCCTGATCTCGTTTTGCTGAAGATGAAATCAAGGCAGAGTTCAACTGCTAAGGCAGAAAAGAGAGAAGGTCTCCATGTACCTTCCACTTCTGGACCACAGGCCTCTACGGTGAAAGAGCTCAGTAAAGTGCTGCTTATTTTCTTCATTTTTTAATTTTTACCTTTTCTCACTTAAAATTGAATTATTTCCTCTGTGACAATGGAGAGGAACCAAATCGACTTAAAACACCAACAATACAAAGTCCTGCCTCTTTCAGACAGAGGCATAAAAAGCAAATTCTCCTTCCACTTGCAACTGCTCAACTTCAGAAAGTATCTTAGATACACTTTATTTGCAAGACTCTATATAAAATAGCACTTTTATTAAAATTAATGCTGTAGAACGTCCCATTCATTTCAGTTTAAATATTCAGCAATTCTGAAGCCTCCATAAAAGTCCTCTAGCTTAAGTAAGGACCCAGTTATTATTTCAGCTTGACTTCAATTAGCATTTTGCCCGAAATTCAGAAGTAAAAAGAAGCAGAGGAGGTTGCATTCTTCTCCAGAATTGGTGTTTTAAATGTCTTCTCCTGAATAAGCTAAAATATTTCTTCAGGCCAGATAAGTACTATAAACACATTTATAGAGAAGTTTCAGGGACACGATGGGTTGTCCATAATGTAAAAGCCCTTTCAATTCATGAAGCTGATTCATATCTACATAGAACAGAAGCGAAATTAATTTGATGGCCTCAGCCTAGACCTAATGGTCCTAATTAACATTCCAACCCTCTTTCGGAAACACTACTTGAGTCATTTCTTAAATGAGAACCAAAAACTAAATAACACTGTGAAGCCCTAGGTGATCGAGTGCAAAGAGGACAATCATTTTGGTGCAGGATTAGGTCTTCTCTAGTGGAGGAAACAGGAAAGCATATTAATGAGCAGCAAGGTTTGCAGAGAGAATTAATGAAAGAGACGACCTCTTCTTATAAACTTTAGCTCTTTTACATCCTTTGATATGGCTATGACGACGTTGCGACTGTTAACAAACAGTTCTATTTTGTGTGAGTAAATGCAGTCAAATATGGAGAATTTTTTCATCGAATCTGGCTATGGAATTTAGGAACAGGCAACTAATTGTACGTGTTGCCTTTAAAAATGCTTTTGCAAATTATCTTGCATGTCGGACCGTCTTCAAGCCACTGTCTCCTAATAGAAAGTCATGGGAAGTTGAAATGAGTTGGTTGAAATGAGCTGACATTTCGGCATGTTGTTGGACTGTTTGCCCCAAGCTTTTACCTTCTATTTCCAGGAATGAAATGAAACTAGAGAAATTCCATTTTTTGCTTTATCTTAGTGTTTTGCGAGATCCTTCATTTACCAGAACTAAGTAACGCATGACTGGAAACTGAACTGAAGTATTGTAAATACTGCCCAACAGGAGCTTCAAGCTACACCCAAAGTTACAGGCAGCAGTATGATATCTCACCTTCTACTGAGGGGGCTACAGAAACACCATGGAAAACCCAGTACGAGACATGCTTGCTCCCCAGGCACCATTTCTTCAGCTATTTCTTAGAAACACCACCTTTCTGCCCAAGATTTGGTTGCCTTGCATATTTATCTTCTATCCAACAGAAAAAAAAAAAACCAAAAAAACACATTTTTCAGTTTTTAGCCTTTTTTTTTTCCACTCATGGTTATATTACACATACTTCTAAAAACGGCTTACTACGTCAGATTCTAGCATGCAGGTAACTCAATGCAGACTGAGCACCGAGGCATGAAAATAATCCAGTTCACCAATATTGTTAGCTTATTTACAGATAAACAGCAATACGCTGTTAGCAAGAGCACCACACTGGTCAGTTGAGTGAAAGGTAGAAAGGGCATCTCCTTTCCTGTGCTCCATCTTCTTGTTTACAAGCTGATGCTAATGTCACTTGCCTCCTTACAGAGTCCTTTGAGCACTAGAGATGAAGAAGAGTTTCACAGCTTCGTGTTATGATGTTCTGCATGACTTACCCAAATTTTAATCAAAGGAAAATATTACATTGGGAAGATCATTTCCCCTGTTATAGGCTAAGGGAAATCGTGGTCTAAGGGAGAAAGACTTAATGAAAATGAAATTTCTTAGAAGTTAAAAAAGAAAAAAAGAAAAAAATCTAAACAAATTCTGTGTTAATAACACTTCTCCTCACGGGACAGCACTGGATCACATGCCTGATTCCCCTTCCAGTTCATGGAACATTCAAAAAGATATAGAAGAAATTTTACTTGCGTAATTTTGATACCAGCCAATGCAATGAACAGACTGAGTGACAGCTCCTCAGTGCCTGAGCAAACAGTGGGATGATCTTGTCCCATACTCTGAGTCTCATGTAACCACTTGGCACATGCATAGGAAAAGACTCCCCTTTCCATCTTCTCATAGAAGAGAGTAGAATAGAGTAGAATCAGAGATTACTCCATCCTTCAAAATATTTCATTTCCTGCCTCCCTGTTCCTTACAGGAGACATTAAAACCCAGCAGAAAGACCATAACGTTCTTTGCTATTGCAAAACAAGCAGTAGGGAGCTTCCTAGTTTATAACGCTCAACAGCAACAAATCTATTTTAGTACAGCAGACCAAGACACGCTCTTACTGAAGTGACACCCTCTCAGTGCAATGTTGTTTTCAGCTCTGTTGTCTATTATTTTAAGTTTCACTGAATCGAACTACATTATTCAGGGCATCTGGCTACAAAAAGCGCGGTAACAAGCTAGTCCCTGGAGTATCAACGAGGGCCTTTTCATGGGCTCTCTCTACCGAAGAGCTCAGGACTACATGTGAAGGCAGCATGAGCATTTATTGTGTTACAGAGCCTTGCTGCGATACCGATATCTCAGCTGCTTTAAAGTCCCAGCAAGTCTTTGTCTGAGAAAACAAGTAAATAGCTCCTTTTATTTCACTTTTATTGGAATAATTGATGTTTCTACCTAGAACACAGCCATAAATTTGATCATCATTCTGACAGAAACAAACAAAAATCTCTCTACAGAACAGTCTGAGCGCACGTAAAATAATGTAGTGGATAAATTTAAACCCATCAGAACTGCAGAGCAAATTATGATGGAAATTAAGAACCTACAGATCTAAATCTATACATTCAAATAGGAACATCATTGCACCTTGGCTCAAAGTTAGCTCCAAATACAAAGTGAAAGCCATTCTCACATGTCAGACACTTCAAACACAGACTTTGGTCAGTTTGTTCTGGCCAAGAAAATTAGTGGAAGAAAATTACCCCGAAGACCCGAGGTCAACATTCGAGTTTCCTACAGAGTAATCTCTGAGATAGTCTTAGAACAGACAACGTACGGAAAACAATATTTCAAATACCACTGGCTACCAGAGCAGTAAATATATCCCTGAGTAAGTTGCATTGGCCAACAGCAACATTCCCATTGTATGGTATATTTTTAAACATTAAATACATACACGGACACCTGCAAATATGGATATATTTGTATGCGTGTGACATTGCTACAGGTTCTCGCCTGCAAAGAGATCTCATATGTGAAACACAAGTTCTGTTTCTCAAAGCACAAACAGCACTTTAATTCATATTAAAAACTCTCACATACACAGATGTCTACCAGAAAGAATCTATGTGCTTTTTATATCCGAAAGACACATCTCTGCTTTTGATCGGTAGCCCACTTGCAACAAAAGAAAATTGTGAATTAAATTCCCACCACTTCCTCTTAAAGATTTAACATCCAATTTTATTCATCTCAATCTCTGAATTCCTTTCAGTCACTAGCACAAATTCTGAGTAACAGCAAAGTTTTAAGCAAAGCAGCCCTAAGTTAATATGGAAAAAATCAATGAGCTGCCCAGAACTGTCAACCGAAATTTCTTCATTTCCTTCCATGCAAGTGAGGAAAGACCAAAGTGCAGTTGTCACTGGCCTGCCCACCTCAGCAGCTACAAAATTAATCAAAATGATAAGAATCAGATAATTATTCCACATATCCTATACAGTGTTAGATGTATTTAATTAATTCCTGGCTTTATTTGGGGACTGCCTTTCTGGGAATGAGGCCTGTGGTACTGATCCTTTGTTTCAGCATATTTAGTAACATAAAGACCAGGTGTTGATCCAATTTGATTTTCATGGCATAAGTTCAAGACAATTCTGCATTAAACTGCTTTGACTGTTTTAATTCCTCTCTCCTGGTCTGCTTTAACCCCCTTGGGAAAACTGTTCCTTTGGCATCAAGCTTGCACTGAAATAAAGTGTGAACTGTGGCATGGTTATTTGCAATCAAAGCCGCACAATGCGATGAATCAGGTGCAAGAGAGCAGAGCAGGAAGGTTCATCACTATGAAAAGCCATTACGTAGCTATGCTGCTTACAATCATTTCATTCCTTAGTAATACACAAGGAGAACAAGAAGCCACATTTCATCATTAACTTAAAATTCTTCATCTCATGAGGTCTGCAGGCCTTGGCAGGCTCTCTGTTACATGTAAGGGATGCAACGAAGTAGGATTATTATTATTTATTATCTGAATTCATGGAGAGCAATCACACTCCTGAGGAGACTCAACACCAGATCAGCCGCTTACACTCAACAGATCCCACTGCCGCATCTGCAAGTCACGGCATCCAACATCCAACACGTCTACCCACTTTAGGGGTAGTTTGGAGAGCAAAGAGGTCTTCTCAGACCTTGCTGGCATGACCTACAGGACTTAGGCCACTGGATTTCCCCTGTTTAATCTGTGTTTGCATGGCAATGACTTTCAGAGAAATGTGGGCTGCTGAGCGATGGCAAATCCAACACCACTCCTGCAATACTGAATTACGTCCCCTGTTCAGAAACGCTGCCTTATTTAAGCCTGTATGTCTCCAGCTTCACTCCCCAGCTATTTGATCTTTCTTTGCACAGCCAAAAACCCGTCCATTACATTTTTTCTGGTTCCTCAAATAAATATGCAGAGATTGTGATCAGCGTCTCATAACCTCGTCTTCTTATATTAAATGCATTGAGCTCCCAAGCCTTTCTTTATAATGCATTTTTCTAGTCATTTGAGCATTTCTGAATTTAATCTGATTTTTCCAAACTGTAGTGATCTTTCTTTATAACAGCTGCGCTGTTGTTACCATGATGGTCTAGAGATATAAGTACATATAAGCCTGTTCATATGTCTGGAACATGACATTACAAAGCATTTTAGTCTCTTTATTCTAAAAGGATTGCTTTACAAAAAAGAATACATAAAAATAATTGTCATCCCGAAATGTGTAAAGAACGTATATAATATGTAATTTCTATTATCATATTCAGATTTATCAGGATTTCCATACTGCTTTATGAGAGCTAGAAAATGACTGAATTTAATGCACTGTAGATGAGCGCTGCCTTTGAACAAGGAAATTTTGCTACTTAATGTTTTCCCAAAGGCTTCTTTGTAATGAACCTGGGCCTGCTCAGAGAAGAGATATGAGAGACCATGACAATTTTATTATTGCTGCCATCTAAACAATTAGAAGAACTAAAGTAAAATCGAGCTAATTGTAAAATGTAATTATCTCTGAGAGGAGTAAACCAGCACTAATTCCGCTAACCCTCTAAAGGGGCTTCGCAGACATTCTCTAAATAGACGAGTAAGAGGGAAAACTGGAATATTAAAATCAAGAGGCCAACGTCACAAATCAACCCAACAAAGAAGGAAAAATTTCTTTAGGGAAATGTTAACAATCTTCAAATCACAAACCTTATTAGTTCTGTTCTCGTTTTTTGATTAATGCCACATAGGATGGCACAAGTGCTCAACTTCGCTTCTCCAAGAGATACGTTGAGCTTAATTGAGGCATTTCATCTTTCCTGATATTACTGCAAACAGAGCCAGGAACTCTCTGGTCTCATTTTTGTGACGTGTAGACTCAGAGCAATGGTGCACCCAGGCACTGTCCACAGCAGTGCAAGGGATACCCACGCGTAGGAAACCTTAATCCAAAGAAACAAAAATTTCCACAATCTACCATTATTAAATCCTGTTTTGCACTGCCATGGGATAGCTGATTAATAGGTATCATCAAAGAGATGTATCTGACATAAATACATGCTGTGCTATTTGTATTCTCACAGCCTGTAAAACCTGCATCTTTCCTTAATACGAATTTCTTCTAAATCAGAGACATTTCTGATAGATATTTCTCCTGTCCTGATGATAGTTTCAAGTGATTTCATGTGTAATTTCACGGCACAAGAATAAAACAACAGAGTAGAAATCAATTTGAATATTACTAAGCTTATGCTGTGCAAAAGTCACCTACATCAATTAATTCTAGCCATCAGTGTCATAAGCACCTCAAAGTTCACCAATATCAGAAAAATGCTGAAGATGATCAACAAGCCAAGCAAAATATTTCTGCTTTATTGAATTAGTAATGCAGTTGCTGCTACATTTGAAGAGAAGCATTTGGCTGCTGTGAAATGAAAGAGGCAGTTGGAAACCAATTAGCTAAGCCGTGGCATAAATGGAAATATTTCCAGCCTCAGATCTGCAATCTGCTACCAGAATCGCATCAGTGTTCTTATTTTAACCTAAACACTGAAAGAAATCGGTTTTGTCTGCTGAACAGCTACAAATGTTGCCTAGTTTGGGAGAATTTGAGCATTTTGACATTTATTATCAACGGCAACAACAAAATCAGCACCAAGATTCCCATTTATCTGTGATCCTAAATGCATGTTTTGGTAGACTTTTTTTTGACTTTTTTTTTTTAATTTGTCTATCTAGAGATAGGCAATTCAGACCAGGAGGTTGAGCCCAGGTCTGCTGGATACCACTAAATCCTATTCAGATCAAACAGGTTAATTTAATGCACCTAACACAATAAATATAATATAGAATGTTATAGAATATTATAGGACACAGAAAGTCATTTTCAGGCTGTGCAGCAAAGTTTTGGAAAGAGGATGGAGGCAGTCAGCAAGGTTGCATCAAGTCCAGCCTCATTAAGGAACATAACGGGCTCAGGTTAGTTTGGAAGTTAAGGAGATCTGTTAACATGTCAGTGGTAATTTGTCCTGCTTGCTCTCACTTAAGAAACAAGCTTTCCTGAAGGAGCTTTTGATCACACATGAAAATAAACAAAAAGAAATATTTAATACCATGAGAAAGAAAACCCATGTCGTAAATGAGTTTAGCTGCACCCTGTGCAGCAGCCTGTATTTCAAGTATAGTAGTTAAAAGCTCTTATATCTATACCTTCACATGCCCATGTTTAAGATATATGTGACAGGATAGGTGACAATTCATGCTGTGGAATCCTTCAAGTTCCCAGAAATAACTGGAAACTTGGGGACAGAAAATCTTTACCTGAAAGAACTGCATGGGCATCACTCGGGGTTGTAAGGAGAAGAGAGTTAACGAGATATTAATTGTCTACTGGGTGGATTTTATTCTGTGAACACATTCTTTCCACAGACATTTAGGGTTGTAGTGTGGCAGACTATACAGAGCACATGTGGTACCCTTAAAAGATTTGCACGTGGCCAAGGCCAAGACAGAAATATTCAATATAGTGTTGCTATTTTCCCTATAAAAAGGCTTTAGTGAATTCTGACATCGCATCATCGCATAAGAAGTGCAATAACAGTAGAGAAACACAACATCCATCACTTGGTTGTCTGCAATCTTTTCCATGATGCGTCCTCCCTTGTGTTCGCCTCATTTTGTGCAGGATGGTTGAGCTCCCCTCTAACATCTATCAACATCTATCGGCATCTGATCTTCAATCAAGCCTTTTTTTCAGGCTGTTGCGCGTATTGCCGACTGCTTCTTGGAGGAGTGCTGCTGCTCTGCTCCTCAACACGCTTCCTCGGGGTGATGCCCACACGTACTTCATGACCGTGATGATGTTCACGTGTTAGAGATCACTGGCTACTGTGGGGAACTGGAGTATCCCACCATTTCCTAACACCCTTCTCTCCTTCCATTACTTTCTCTCATCTTCTCCACAGACGGCTGTTTTTTAGACAAAGTCTCCTCTTTTTGCCCCAGGGCTTGCATCAATATTAGTCAACCAGCAGATTTATGGGATTTGTGGCAATATAAAAGACAGAAAACCATTAACTTATTAAGAGTGCAGGAAAATAACTCTTTGCCATGTGTAATAGACTGTATTTTCTCATTTATTTCTCCATACCAGGGCTTACTACTGTTTCAAAAACCAGATGCAATCTTTTAGGTTTGTCCTCATTCCTAGAGTTCTCTTTCTTTTCATCTAACATATGACTTTCTTAAGATTATTACAGAAACTATTCCTATACATTAAGATATATATATGCAGAAATACAATCTAGCTTGAACATACAGATTTTTGTAGTCAAATAGGAATGTATTTATACTTATGCCCAATGACTGGCTTTTCAAAATCCTCACCAGGATCCACAGAAACGGTCAGAAAAAGCAGTGCTATTCTGGGTTGCTGGAAGGAGACGGTTATTTGCAACGAGCAGTTTCTCGACAATTGGTAGAAGCCACAGGGGCTGTTGACCACACGAACCTTTAAAGGAGAGCAATTTTAAGCACAGTAAAACACAGACACCTGCTAACTCCTGCGAGAGAAGAAGAAAAAGGTCTTAGAAATAAAGGATTGAAAATCTCTACTAAGAAGTCACCCACTTCTCGCCCAACTAATGCTAGATCCCAGAGCAGGAACATGGGGAATTGCTCAGAACGGGAGCCTCAGCACTGGAGATGTGCAGCTCATTTGGATGCTGCCAACTAAACTGTGCAAATTTAACGGAAGCTTCTCAAAAATGGAAATTATTCTGAAATCAAAGTAATTCCTTATCTCAGGTATGCTTTCTCTACGCTCTTTAATTAATTTAATTGAAATACTTACTCCAGAGACTTGCTCTGATCTCATGTGGATTTACCACTTTATCGGTGTTAATTGCATGGAAGAGAAGAGTTTGGGGTCATTGGGACCTTTTTAACCAGTTTCTGAATCCACAATTTCATGCAATATCTTACCTGAATTAAATAATGACCAAAAATGTCTTGTAAAATACTCTGACTAGTAAAAGAGATTAAAGAAGAGTTCCAGACTGAGGAATGAATGAGAAACAAGCTGTGAGTCTGACAAAGGTTTAGCGGAACACTTCATTTCAGGGTAGAAGGCAGGCTGAGGGGATCCAGAATATGAAACAGAAAAGAGTAGGTCCATTTTTCCCTAGTGTTTCCCTAGTGTTTTTCCCTAGTGTTTTTCCCTAAATAGTCGCAAAGGCTCNACAAGCTGTGAGTCTGACAAAGGTTTAGCTGAATACTTCATTTCAGGGTAGAAGGCAGGCTGAGGGAATCCAGAATATGAAACAGAAAAGAGTTGGTCCATTTTTTCCAGTGTTTTTCTCTAAATAGTCACAAAGGCTCCGTAGCGATGGGACATCCACCACTCCTACCACCAGTGAACCTCACCGAGACACTGCTCCTGACAGCTTGCATTTTCCTTTTGATCATCCCTCCAGATCCCATAAAAGAAATGGCGACAAGAAAAAAAAATTAATACAGAAAAAGTAGCATTACAGAGGAACTAAAAGCAAAAATTATTTACTGTATTTATATAAATTAAATGTCATACATTGCCTTCAAAGCAGGACAGCTTTGCAAAGAGCTATCAACAGACTTCCATTGAGAAGACTTCCTTTCCACGTTTTCAAAGCATCTCCTTCTCTCTCAGTTGCCTCCTGTTCCTGGGCTACAGTTTAAAATAGAGTCTGACAAAGAAAGTCACCCAACTTCCAACCTGGAATAACTCTTAACACCTTGAAAAATCAAACCTCAAGGCAGTAACAAAAAGGAAACAAACATCAAAAATTTAGCAGTCTGTTTCATTAACTTGCCCATTGTCAGCACACAAATTAGTGTTTTAACATTTAAACTCTTAATCTTACATATTAAACAACCCATCTTATCTGCATCTCATTCAATGTAATTACTCCATTTTGCCAACCACTGCCAAGCACTGCCAACCACTGTCACTGGATGTAAAGCCACATTTGAATTAGGATTTACTGCACATTTTGCAATAAATAAAAACCTGTTTACCTTAATAACTTAAGAATTTTACCATTGTATCAAAGCATACTATATGGTTGCCCATGTTCCATCTTGTATTCTGTAACTCATGGACTTAAAAAGAGGTTAGTTCCTTACTAAGGAAATTAATAGGGCACAATTCAGCTGGCCAAATGTTTTTCACCTGTGTTAGGGCACACTATGATCCCTTCACAGTCAGTGGAGAAAAACATGTATTCCTTGAACGTGACCCAGTCATCAATATAGGGCAAACCCTGTAAATATCTATTAATATCCTTTCAGCATGTAGGCTGCCTAAGACGACAAGATTAGATGCAGACATCTACCTCAGTGACATGAATCTTGTGCTGATTGTTTCTGTTTGAAGGTACCTTCCCTTTGTGGAATCCTACCTGACATGATTTTTAAACTGTGATTTTTTGTGGATGCTTCTACATACAAATTAGGGGGCTCTCAAATGAATTCAAAGTTATGATTTTTTTTTGTTGTTTTCTTGTTGTTGTTGTTGAGTGGAAGGGGACAGAGAAAAAAATACCCTGTTATAAGGTAATGTCAACACAAGGTGCTATGGTTGGTTAACCGGTCCCGAGAGCCCTAGCCGTGTTAGGAAGGAAAAATGTATCCGTGGTCTCTCTTGTTTCATGGCTTTTATGTAGTCACAGAGATCACTGGGAAAATATCAGGCAGAAATATTCATCATTTTTGCAAAGATAATCCATCAGCTGACATTTCAGATTCCTATATATCAAGCGGAGAGAGGTTACTCTGTTGCTGTTAGTGATGCAAAGAGGTCAACCACCAACCCATCACTTTGACTGAAAAAGAAATTGAGCAGGGGAACTAGTTCAGAATTATTAATGTCTCCTTTGGGAGCTTGTCCCTGATTCATAGTCAAGCAACAGGGAACATTTTATCTTCTTCCCTGACCTCTCATATTCCCCAGGACATACAATTTCATTCATTCCTCCCTCTTCCACTCCAGTAAGTTGTATTTGTCCATGACGCTGGGACACGAGCTAGAGGCAAGGTTTATAGTCTTTGCTCTCCAGGAGGCCACTCACAGGACTGTGCTGGAGGGACATCTTTGATATTGGCCTTTTCAGACCTTCAAGGAGATGGTCAAGAAGACCAAGGAGACCAAAGGTGACCAAGGAGATGGTCACCTTTGTCTCTCATTAGACAAGGTGCTACAGCGACTCCTTGCAGCACAGCGTCATCACTGGGACACAGACCAATGCCTTTGATTTTCTGGCTTTCCTTCCTAAAATATCTGCTGGTAGAAACACTTCTCTGAGAGAGCATGATGAAAGGACCGTTTCTCCCAAAAATCAGTACAAACAAACCTGGACAAAACACGTTATTGAAAAAAACAGTTGTCCAGAAATGGTCATTAAGAACTTTGAAATGTAGATTGGAACCTCCTTCCAAAAGGGAAAAAGAAATGTGGGGAGTAGAACTAGCAAAGCCAAAGCCGAATTGTAGAGGCAACACACCATTGCTATTGCTCTGCTATTGCTCTAGAAAAGCTGATTTTCCTTTTAGATGACCTAAGTGCTTGAGCTCAAAGCAGATACCATGAATTAAGTTATTTGTTACAGTTTATTGCACGAATAATAAAGCACGATCCCAACAGGGTGGGAAACTCTGTCACAAACCTTCCAATATCCAAATTAGTTCAGAGGAGTGAGAAGAAAGACTGTGTGGGGACTGAAACTCCCATGAAACTGGGAGTTTCATGCATGGGAAGGAAGAGAAGGAGGACAAGGAGAAGGAGGAAAGAAGCCAGAATCACTACCTCTACAGTGATTATTTCTTACCTATCTTCCTTCAGTCCTAATGTTCTTTTTATGCAGTTGTTTGCATTTATTAAATTATAATTTATTTCAGGTATCTCAGAAGGAAAATAAACATTGGAATGTCTTGCCCTGATGAAAGCAGAAACCAGTATGACAGCAGAAATTGCTAATACGATAAAATATGCCTATCTAGCCAAGGCAGAATATCAATCCTATTCTTCCTGCCTCATTCAGTCTGGTGGATGAAACGGTGGCCTCGAGCTGCGTTGGGAGACTATTTCTGCCACCAGAAGCAGTGCACAAGAAAGCAGAGGGTAAGGAGAGCTCTAGCTACCAAAACTGAGCGGTTCCGCAGTCATTTCCACAATTTAACATGACGGGTTTGCCTTGTTGGTGTTTGCAGCCACTTCCAAGCACAGTTGCGTGTACAACCCGAGTCCTGCTCTTCTCTCAGGCTGCTAAGCAATATGTACAGCACTTCCCGGGCTGATGNTGCGTGTACAACCCGAGTCCTGCTCTTCCTTCTCCCAGGCTGCTAAGCAATATGCACAGCACTTCCCGGGCTGATTATGGTACATGATGCTCTATAATAAATTCAATTATGAAACAACACCATATGTCACTTCCCTCCAGCTGAAAACGCAGCATACGGTTACGTTGGTGCAGAATCAAAACACACTGGAGAAGAAGGTATTAGATGTCCCTACAGTATGGAGTTTAGTAAGAAGTTTGGGGAAATTTTAACCTCCTTCCCTCCAAGCATTCCTTACTTTGTTCTCCTATGTTCTTCTGTCACCCTCCCTGGATGGGCATGGCAGAGGGCATGAGGTAGTGCTCATCCCAAGATTATTTATTTAGCGGTTTTTCACAGCCCAAAATGAGTTACTGGACAAATCTGTGTTACATAAAACAAGCAGGAACACTTAACATGACACCAGCTCTAAAACAACTGTTTTCCCAAAAATGACAGATGTTGGCTTCTAAAAACAAAACAACTCCACTTCCTATTTTTCTTTGTGAAATTCATTGCCTGGATGGTTTTTAATATTTTCTTAGGTTATGGGTTATTGATAGGAAGGAACACTGGCAACTTGTCTTGAGAATTAAAAAGGAAGTCGAGATACTACCAAAGCTGCAAAGTACTCTTCAGAATTCATCTCTTCCACCTTCATAGTAACACTAAACACTAAGAGTATTCAAATAATTTTAAAATGTCTTAATTTACCTTTATGCTAAACTTGTAAAAATTGCAAAAAGAAAAGCATTAAGAGATAGGGAACCTACAGCTTGAAGGGCAAGAGGTCAAAATCTTGCAGTAAATCACATTACTCATTGGACTTTTAGCTCCCTAACATTACTCCCTTGGCTAGGAAACAAATGGTTTAGGACAGAGAACAATTAGAAATTCTCTTCCCCAAAAAATATATCCCCAGGGAGGCCACATCTCTGGATACCACATGGGATTTGGAGAATCACAGCTGGCTGCTCAGTGAAAAAGGGAATATGCAGGAGGGAAAAGGAGACAGATTGAACAGCCCCCGCGAGCAGCAAAATTCCCAGGGAGCTGGGCCCCAAAATCACCCCTCCAAAGGGGAATCCAAGAGACAGAGGGAATGGAAGTGCATTTAAAGGAAAATAAAAATCCATCACTAAGATATGATGAAGAAAAACATGGAAGTATCACTGAACAATTGTAAGGCTTCCAGAAGAGACATCCCGTTAAATATTAAAGCAAGTCCTTGATTTCTTTAATGAAATACACTGAACACTGTAGACACAAAATCACCCATTAACTTAGGGTGAAGAGGCTGAAAAAAATATTTGTAGGTTTTCAAAACACCTTTACTTTGTGCCCTTTAAAAGGATAGGAACATGCAGACAAAAACCCCCACAGGATACCAGCTGGGATGAAAAGTGCCCTTAATTGATAGTGCTTCCAATCCCATAAACTAAGCACTGAATAGTGTATCGAAAACTTTCTGCAGGAAACAGTGAAGTTAGAGAGAAACAGATCTCTTGAACAGCGAAAGTGAATGCAGAAAAAATAACCGGATGTTAAACTTCAGGAAGAAAAAAAATTGGTAATGAGGCCAGCCCATTCATTAGGAATAGCAAGAAATACCTGATAACTAGTTCAGAATATATAGCAAAAGTTTCGGGACAGGTTTTATTAAAGGATTATCTGAAACAGATACACCTCCTTCGCACAAAAGGAAGCCAACCATCCCATGCCTGACCATGACTTCAATAAGAAAAAGATGATAAGATGAGGCTGGATAATCCCATTATATGTATATTTTAATCTATCTATCTAACCATCTATATACCTTCCTATATTTTTCTACTCACACAAAGAAGTAGACCTATATGAGCTTATATGTGAATTTTACAGGCTTCAAAAGAGTCTTAAGTCTTCACTAGTGGATTTATTTAACAAACTCTTACAAAGTAAAAGTATCTCCTTCTGCTACAGAGAAGAAAGAACAGTTGTAATACGTAAAGAGGGGAGAATGGAAGAAGAGCTTATTATATAAACCTGTAAATGTTGCTGCACAGATGTTTACCATAGCGGCAGCCAACAAAGGAGAAAGCAGGCTAATTGGATTTATACACCCAGATAGGGATTTACGGTCGGCAAACAAACTGTAGGTGATCGTAGGAGGCCCTGTAAGCTGGCATAAAACACGCATGAAAAAATCCTTACTTTGATATAGGCGCTGAGAAGTACATACGGCTTCAAAGACTAATTAGACAAATCCATCAAAGGGAGTTGAGCGCAACACCGAGATGGGGATGGATACAACCTCTGGCTCTGCAAGCGCCTAGGATGCGGTTTTCCAAACTGGAGGCATAGAATAGGAAAAACTTGCTTTGTGCTAGGATCTAGGAGCCTCTGCAACTTTCCGGTGTATTTCAGCAGCATCTCTCCTAGCAGTCAGCTGGGTGATGGCTTATAGAGGCAGAAGTGCAGGTCCTCAGGGTGTTTTAAGGCATTCAGGAAAAAACTGTTGGGGTTTCAGTGTGCCTGCCTCCTAATGCAAAAAATATCTGCAGTGAAACATTGCATAAAAGCAATTCATCATCATCCCACACAAGCATTTGTCCAATAGTGTAGTCTTGCAAACTCCCTTATTCAGCCAAGATTTGTCTACAGTGGGAAAAAAGCAATTTTTCCTGAAAAGGTAGTAAATTATATTATACATCTGCAAGTGAAGAACTTGAGATTTTTTTCCTTCTTACTTTTCCTGAAGTTCAAGAATAGGGTACTGGGGCTTCTGATGACAGGTCAACCTCTCCTAATCTAGTAAATAATCTCCTGGTGGGGGAAAGGCCTCTAGGAGAGGTACTGTCTTTAGGGAAATAAATTACAGAAAGCTGATGAGCTTTCAAGCATCTGAGACTCCTTTTCAGATCCTAAAGTCAAACAAAGATTAACAGTAAGACCCCAAGAACTGTAAAATTGGCCTCATTTTGAGGGCCACCAAGGATGTGAGACTCAAATGCATTTGGATGTGTGAGGTTACAGATATGCAGCATCCACAAGGTTTTTCCAGGCTGTTCCAACCTGCTGTTGTAGCCATGTGTTTCAACCTAGATTTGTCCCCATCTGTGACAATCATCTGGATTGGGAAGTTTACTGCACTGTCCATAGCGAAACACAGCTCCCAAAGAGCTCATCTTGTCCATCCAAAGAAAGCACAGCCCCTCGGCTGAAATATCTGGATTTTCATCATCTTCACTGCACAAATCTGTATGATTTTAAGGGTTTCTCCTGGGCACTAGATGGGTCAAACAACCAAGAAATTCTTCTCCAGGATCTTAAGTGTTTTTGGCCCATGTACTGGTACCACAACTGATCTTGAGGTCCGTGTCCTGGTGACACCACTAACTGAGACACGCACAGGGCAACTGGGGGTAAAAGCATAATTTGACTGCTAACCAAGACAATGAAAAGAACGCTTATTTTTCATATATATATACATTATCGAAAAGAAAATAATTACAGCATTAGGAAGATTTTCCTTTTCCCAAGTGATATTGTTTATTCAGAGTGAATTTCTACGTATACCTGACAGACAAGAGCCACAGATGGGCAGCCAAAGGCAGCAGAAACGATAAAGAAACTCTCTTAAAACAAACTGTGACCTTCCGAGCACAGTGCTAACACCAACGCCTAAAACACCAGCTCCTAAAGACTGGATTTCCTTGTGGACAAGCAAAGCACCGCGCTCCATTTTCAAGGTCACTCAATAGCATTTTGCATTTCAGGTGACCAAAACGTGCAGCAGCCAACTGGACATGTCAACAACCAAAGACGTCACTGAAGGGAAGGCAGCTCTGGCAAGCTAAACCTGATCGTCACATGTGAAAGAAATGGAGATGAATCCTGGCCAAAAAGCACTCTTCTCTCATCAGAAGAGAGCCATGAGCTGCTCTATGCGCTGGGCACAGCAGTGCCTTGGTGCCCATCACATCCATAAAGCACCTGGAGATTTGCAGGGCCAGCAAACTCCCCGGAGCCAATTCAAAGGACCTAATAAAAAGGTTGAGGAGACCAAACAGTAGCACTAGTGTCTTTAAACCAGCGATGAGATCTCGCAGTTGATTAAAAACCAAGACAAAAGTGCTGACAACTGACACCAGAAATGCCAAGTTTTCCAAAAGCTCCGCAGAAGACATTAAAAAACAAAATCCTTTTTTCCTCCTACTTCTAAAGCAAGGAGCTGGAGGTAGCCTTGCAAAATAAAATCTCATATTTCCACACAAGGCAAGCACATAGCTAAGAGCGAAAGTCTACAAAGTTGAAAGGAAACATATGGCCAGTTTAGACTGTTATTAGCCGAATTCAACTTTACCATTTAGTGTAACTTGGAGATTAGCACAATTCATATTTCAAATTACTGTCCCTGTCTCCTAGGAGGCCTGCTGGACAAATACTATACAAACCAGGGAGTCTAATTTAATAGATTTAAATTTAAAGAGTTAATAGCAAAATGCAAAGCATTGGCCAGTGTTGCCATGTACAAACCTCATAGAAATCAAGCGAGGTGGTTAATAGTTTTCTTTGAGATTTTTCCATGAACATGGCACGGGCTTTCTAAACTCAATCCAGGAAACCAATCTCACATACAGTCGTTGACATCTAAATTATATTTCAAAAGTGTTCCGGGGAAAAATAAAACAAACAAACGTGTTTTAGAGCAAGACTCTGAGATCTTCCCCTGCTACCACTGTCTCTGATCTCTCTCAAGCAGTGGTTTACCTCTCTGACAAGTGCACTTATGGTTATTTTAAACTTGCTTTTTTTTTTGAAAAACACTCAGTTCTGCACACTCAGTTTGCTTTGAAACTCACTCCTTTGCTGGGGGAGGCAGAATTTAATATTTATGATCTCTGCTCCTGTAAGGGAGTATTTGCTATTCTTCTGATGCATGTTACTAGGTTAATCATCTTTTCTTTCGGAAAATGTAAGTATCTTTTGTTCCTACAAGGTAATGAAGGAGAGTTACTCATCTTCATAATTAATCTTGAATTTTAATTAAACCAATTAACTGAACGTGTCAAATGTTTGTCACTTGCAAAGCAGCATAAAAATTAGACTTAGTAATAAATGTTACTTATTCACATATTGCCCTGGGTTAGACTGCAGTCACAGTATCTGTAACAAGATCCTGATGCTATTTTATTCTGTATTAATATGATTTATTATGCTATAATAAATGTAATCTATTCACTCTTCTGTGCCACCAGCAGCACAGGAATAAGTTCCATCATTGAATATATTGGTATTTTCTTTACAATAAACGCAGTGAAATAAAGGCACTGGCAATAACATATACATGCTCTCCCCAATCTTCCTTAACTCTGGGCTAGTAAACACAAAATGTGCTTTTTATGGCTGTCTTATCCAGCAAACACACTGGTAAATGAACAACTCACATGAATAAACATAAGCAAGCAAGAAAGTGTTTGAAAGATCAAAATCCTCATGGTAGGGATCTTCCTCTCTGGGTTCTTTGAATAAAAAAAAATACATGATACCAAAGACACTGAAAAAGAGAATTAAAAGCATGACTCTCCTCTGAAGAATGAACCTATAAACGGGGACTATGAGTTTCCATGCTAAGTATCTGTAACTTCATACTCAACACACTCGATTCTCAAGAGCCAGTTCTGATTTTCTGGGTGAAATCAGGTATTTGCCTCTCCTCCTGTTGTACCTTATAGGTAACTTAAATACTTGTCAGCTCTGGCCACACTAATATCTGTGTGCCTGGGTTTTTGGACTTCATTAGTACTGGTCTGCACGAGCAAGCATGATAGCAAAGCCCACTAACAAGGTAATCCTTGCCAAGAAGAAGTTAGTCTTTTCATTTGTATTTTGGAAGGGTTTACAGACATGTAAATATTAAAGTTTTAATTTAATAGGGAGAAGAAACAGAATATTTCCTCCCTGCAACTGGTTGGAAACAGGTCCCTTTCCCTGGGAGTCCAGGTAGAGATTCACCAAAACTGCTAGAATTGGTATTTTTTACATTTTTCTCCTTTCTTTTTCTTTTTTTTTTTTTTCCAGTCAGGCAGAACCATCCCAGGTTTGAAAGATATCTGAAAGCTCCGGGTCCGGAGACACTACCCAACATCGGAGCCGCCGCTGCAATCCACAACCTTAATGCGCACATTCCTGTTCCATTACAGAGCTATTGATTTACCTCGCACGGCAATAAATAATACGGCAGCATCCTGACGCCGACCGGCTTGCAAGCTCGTAATCAAAGGGAAGCGAATATAACGACCGCATCCATAAAGGAGCTTCTTCTCTTTTTTCTTTTTACAATCACGTAAGTGCCAGAGTAAAGAGTGAGAATGCCAAAGTCCCCAAGATGAGGGCAATGAGGGAACAGATGGATGTTCACATGCAAAAAAGGAGCCAAGCTAGACCCCTTCCTCTGCTGATGAACAAAGCGCTAACGCCGAGGTGGCCATATGGAAGCACTTTAATTTGCATGCTTTGGAATTTCAATGACACACATGATCTGCCGAATTGCAATCGTATGCATAACTAGCCCTTGGAAAGCCACTTCGATAGGAGATTTTGGAAAAAAACAACATAAACACACAAAAAAACAAACAACGAAACCATGCCAGCATTGCCGTATTTCTAAACGAGACGCCGCTGAACAGAGGGAGAACAAAAGCAAGGGTGAATCGGAACGCTGAGACCGGACGCACATTTCTGTGGATGGAAATAACAAGCTTTAGTGAAAGAGAGAAGCGTTCGGTTGGCAAAAGCAAGATTTTCCCTGCATTTTTGGATGCGATGTGAATTCATCCTCCAAGCAGCAGCAAAGACAGCGCAGGAGACTGTCTAGCCCCTAGTTGGGGGCAAGACACAGTAGAAGGACCCAAAGAGGAGAAGCTGCTGGAGATCTCAGCAGCTGGGGGGAAGAGGAAGAAACCTGACTGGTTCTGCTGGATGCTTTGGGTGGGCTTTCTCCCTTGCTCCAGAGGACAGTGACACATTCACAGGTGGGTTTGGTGGCACGCTGTGCATCCATCTGCACCGATCTCAATGATCAAAGTCAGACCAAGCCTCCTCAAATCAATTTACTCAACACTTTTAATCCAGCTGTCCAGAATCCCACATGACTGCCACAGCAGAGGCCTAATTAATCACTATTGATGTATTTTAGTTACATACAAGAATCTCTTAAATATCTTAACCACATACAAAAAATTGTCCTACATAACCATCCCTGCAGGAAAGCTTCTACTGACAATGGTGTCACCTCTGCTTGATCACTTCTGCAACAGGCATGACCTAGGAGCAGCTTTGGGACCCTCCATGTGGGACATCAATCTGCAAGCACATTTTGGCATTCAAATTGGACTGGGCATAACAGCAGCTCCCGGGAGCAGGGAGGGAATTATTGCTAAACTATCTAAACTAAATTATTTCTAAATCCCACCTGAAGGACTGCCCTAACAAGCAGATGCTCAATTGTGAAGGTATGAGCATGAGCGTGCATCTAGCTTCAAGCTAGTCTTACAGCATTTAGCTATCTTATCTACTCAGACACCAGGCTGGGCTATCAGACCATTCAATTAAGTGTAAAGTATCAATGACTGTGACTTCTTGTAGAGAAACTTGAGAGGTTTAAGCGCGCATTTCATGTATGGAATGGGAACTATTTTAATCATATGTCTTAGGCATCTCTCAAAGCACCTATTGAAGGCAAATCATAGGATCATAGAATGCCTAAGGTTGGAAGGGACCTCTAGAGGTCATCTAGTCCAACCCCCCTGCACACGCAGGGCCACCTAGANAGACACCAGGCTGGGCTATCAGACCATTCAATTAAGTGTAAAGTATCAATGACTGTGACTTCTTGTAGTCGAGAGGTTTAACCAGGCATTTAGTGTATGGAATGGGAACTATTTTAATCATATGTCTTGAGCATCTCTCAAAGCAGCCATTGAAGGCAAATGCCCTTGCTTCCTTCAGAACGGATGATTTTTATAAGCTGAGGACAGTAGCCTAAACATGCAAATAGTTTAAGTTTGGAGCAAATTGATTATACTTATTTGGTGTGCCCAGCTATAGACTTCCTTACCTAAAATTTGTCATCCGAGTTTATGGTCAGAGAACCGATTTAGGAAATTCAGATCAGTGCTGAANCCGTGGAACTTTTTATGCTTCAATTTGTGGCCATTTCCTCTGGTTCTGTCAGTGACCACCAGTGAAAAGAGGCCAGCCCCATCTTCCTCATTGCCTCCCTTGAGGCACTTATAGACACTGATCAGGTCCCCTCTCAGCCTTCTCTTCTCCAGGCTGAACAAGCCCAGCTCCCTCAGCCTCTCCTCATAGGGCAGATGTTCCAGGCCCCTGATCATCCTCGTGGCCCAATGCTCTTGCTTCCTTCAGAACGGATGATTTTTATAAGCTGAGGACAGTAGCCTAAACATGCAAATAGTTTAAGTTTGGAGCAAATTGATTATACTTATGTGGTGTGCCCAGGTGTGTAGGTTCCTTACCTAAAATTTGTCATCCGAGTTTATGGTCAGAGAACCGATTTAGGAAATTCAGATCAGTGCTGAACCTCTGGAGAAAGGTTGATAAAAAGATGAACAAGTCTACCCAAGCAACTGAAAAGGAAGAAAGAATTTGTTGACCACCATGCAGAGGAACCTACTAATTCAAATACATGCAAGTGTGGATCAGAAAAAGAGAAACGCACAGACTAGAAAGATTGAATCACTGGAGTCTATCAAGAGCAAACTTGAGTTTAAAACTTCAGAGAATGAAGACCTCCCCATAAACCCCATAAATGGGCCAGCTGGTGGAGAAACACTTTTTTCCTGATAAAGAGTTACAAAGGATATAAGGAAAATGTCATGTATCAGTCAGCCTTACACAAACGCTTACCTCTACGCATTTAGTCTTTTAGAACAAGCTTCTTCATGCTAGAAGAAGCAGGTGCCATTTTTCTTCCGCAGAAGATACGGAGAGAGGGTGCTGGAAGGATGATGATTCACTTTGGGAGAAGCAGATGGATGTTTTGGTCTGATTATCTGATGTTGCACCACTGCTGATTAACCACTACTGCTCAGCATATGAAAAGAGAAAGTCCAAGAAATGCAGCCCATTCATTACAGTGCTAGTTCACATCTAGTCAATATGAATATTTTAAAAGCGCAACATCTTAGTGTGATGGATATGAAAGAGTAAGCGTCAATTTATGGGCCTAATTACGCTTATGCTTTTGTATATGAGATGAGGGGGTAGATGAAAGGAAATGTTTTCCCTTCTCGCACAAGTGGTGCAGGATTCCACCACTCCAGACACATCTACACCATCACTCAAGACACGTCTCCCTCCCATGGAGCCTTCAGTCACATAAATCCACGTTTCCCAGAGACTGCAGTGACCGACAACTCCCTGACATCACTCCTTGCCTTTCTGATGCTACCAAGGGATGGTTTGAACAACCTCCTNAGAAATGCAGCCCATTCATTACAGTGCTAGTTCACATCTAGTCAATATGAATATTTTAAAAGCGCAACATCTTAGTGTGATGGATATGAAAGAGTAAGCGTCAATTTATGGGCCTAATTACGCTTATGCTTTTGTATATGAGATGAGGGGGTAGATGAAAGGAAATGTTTTCCCTTCTCGCACAAGTGGTGCAGGATTCCACCACTCCAGACACATCTACACCACCACTCAAGACACGTCTCCCTTCCATGGAGCCTTCAGTTACATAAATCCACGTTTTCCCAGAGACTTCAGTGACTGACAACCCCCTGACATCACTCCTCGCCTTTCTGACGCTACCAAGGGATGGTTTGAACGATCTCCTGGACTCAAAACCATTTCATTTACCATCTTAACCAACCTTAGTAAACAACAGGTCATGACACACACATCATTTGGTCTTTTGCGATCAAACTGTTGTGCAAGAACGTCTACCTGGTGGGATAAAACTTCCCAGAAAATACTCATCTATCCATAGGTACATCCACGATGTACAATGTGCCTACAGAAGATGCCCAGGTACGTGGTGACCCAGTCACATAAGCCTCAATTTATGCAGCGTGATGCTTAGGCTTAGGATGTGAGGCTTACATGAGAGTGAAGCATTTAAGACCATGCACTAAAAGCAAATTGCGGGGAGAACACAAGTAACTGATCTGCAGTCCTCTAGAAGGTCTTCATCCGAAGAATTAGAATACATAACATACGCATTTTTTATTTTGGGAGGTATAATGGAAACAACAGCGGCAGGCTTACAGGAATCAATAAAAAATGTATTATACCTGTAGATTAATTTACTGTCTCTCTTTCAATTCAACTCACTCCAGGTGGACAAGTCTATGTGCACATCCAGCTCTGGCACGC
>VWPW01007371.1:0-11045 GCA_013389825.1 Crypturellus undulatus | reverse complement strand
AAAGCAGTCAAAGGCGGCTGCTTGACCAGGCCTGTAAANTTCACAGCCAAACTTCTTCAAAAGCAGTCAAAGGCGGCTGCTTGACCAGGCCTGTAAACTACTGTGACGGTCAAATACCTGAGAGGAAGGAAGAAGGTGAGGACAGCAGGACCCTCAGACTGATGGCTGAGAAAGTTATGTGGCTGACAGCGGAGCTTGTCTGCTCCCCGGCCTGCCTGCTGACACGTACTGGCGCCACATGGCAGGATGCACTGGGCATGAAAAAATAGTGCGGAAAGGGTAGGTCGAGACTCCTAACACCGAGACCCACGTTGTCTCTGCGGGGACGCCCACCAGGTTGGGAGCCTGTCAGCAACCCTCTATTCCGCCAACTCGAGAGAATGTTCAGTCTCAGTATCCTGCTGGCAAGTATTACCTCAAGAGTAATTGTCCATACTTTGCTTCTTTAATGTGCTTTTTGGCAATTGAGACAGCGGAGCTCACTAGTGGAGTGCACAGCTACGTGAGGTCATGCCACTGGATAGAAACTGTGTTTGTGCTATTTGTGTCTATAGTCTTCAGGTCTTTCTTGTGAATATATATCAGCAGAGAGGAATGAATAAGTACAACGAGAAAGTGCAGATTTCGAAAGTGAGAAAGAAAGGAATAACTCAGACTGCGGCTACTTCTCCATTTTTCCCCCGTTCCCCCCTGCAGTGGCTCAGACATTCCGGGAGAGAAGGAGAACAGGGAGCCGTACTCTGACTTGTATCCCTGAAAAGAGATTCACTTAGTTGCACCCAAGCCCAAACATGGGTGCAGAGTGTCATTGCAGGTATATTGAGAAAAGGAGGCAACGGAGACCGAGATCCAAAGAAAAAGTCGTGTGGGATGCGACCATGGAGGAAGAACAACAGCTTCAAGCGTGGTGGAGACCTGTAACCTTCACCCACGACCAGGTCCTCAGTGCAGTCATTACCTATGACCGTGGTGGATATCACCATTGAGAAGGTCTATCTGCACTCTACCCACCCCCACCACCACCCACCCAACCCCGAAGATGATGCCCTTAAGGCGAGCAATGTTTTCTTTTGTCCAAGAGGGCGGATGACATTTTGAGGTCAATCCACAGAGTAATACAAAAATTGCATTACCTTATGTAGGGAAAGAATGCGTGTGCTTTAGAACAATGTGTAAATATGTGCTAATTAATGAAACTTATAACCAGACTGTGTAAAATGACTCTCATATGTGTGTTTGCAATGTAGTTCTTGTTGGACGCTTAGATTTTGTATATAAGCCATTTGCGTACGACCACCTGTACTGCTCTTGTGTGAAACACAGGTTCATTTTGCCTTTACCCTCATACAAGATACGGCATGTACGTTTTTCGGTGAACTGGAACCAATGGGCGGAAGATCAGAAGCTTGCTATCGCGGGAATTGCTGCATTTATGCTTATAATAGTCTGCTCTGAAGTACCTATACTGGACTGCTGTCTCAGACAAATGCGCGCGAGGTCAAATAGCAGACACAGAAATCATGTATACCGCACAATAAGAAAAGAAATTTATCGTGGAGAGGGGGAGATGTGGGGGTTGTAGCCGTATTGTTAACAAGACCTGTTGTACGTGACAGAAGCAGAGATAAGGAATGGCGGACGGAAGATCTCGCGATGTCACGGAAAGGGCAAGGATTTAACCATATTAGAGCAAAAAGTGATATCCAGAACCTGATTGGTACATAAGACAACTTCCACCTTGGCAGAAGTGATAAAAACCAGCAGCGTATTTCAAAAAACGTCATTTGGCATATCATCTCATAGGTGTCAGTGCTTCTTGACCCTGAGGTGGATGGCCTCAGTATTCCCTCTAGAACCACGGGCAACCACCACGAGTTGATACGAATCCGACAAACATTAAATGCTACTTTAGCTTTGCTTACCTCATATGACATGTTGCATTCCCCAACCAAACCACTTAGACCTACTCCCCAGCACCAAAGAACTTTGCAGTGATGTTTGCCAAGAGTTCTCTTCTACTCTCATCAAGATTTTTTTCTTCTCCTTACCTGCATCAGTGGCTGAAATATTTATAAAGCTTCTCCTCCAATCGCTAGTTAAGTTAGACTAATTACAAAACAGATGCTCTCATCACATGAAAATACACATACACACATGTTTAGAAGCACAAAATTTCTCTCTCTCTCTCTCTCTCTCTCTCTCTATTTTTACTTTTGCATTTCATTCTCATGTATGCTCAGTGTTTCAAATGGAAGATTTTTTTCTAGATTTTTCAGTATTTGGCACAAATCAAACAAGCAAAAGCTTTACTCACATGATTAACAAATGAGCAAAAATAGGTGCTCACATACCATGCACATGTGAGCTAAGAGCACTAAGCAAACTGATAGCACTACCTTAAGGTATTTGAAAGTTCTTGTGATAAAACCACTGAATTTATTTCTTACAGTGTCACAAACTTGCTTATAGAGGCTGAAGATTTCCTTACCTAGTATCTACTTCAGACAAACTTTCTAAAGTATCAGTCAATGATTAAGAAGTTTCTAGAGGGATACTATGAAAAAATAACATTGTTTTTTTTCAAGATTAAAACTATTTTAGTGACATTTATGGGGTAGAGTTTAGCGCTTCCTTGCATTAGAAATGTGGGGATTTTGACAGTTGGTCTAACTAAGGCGAAGGAAGCAAGCTAGGATCAAATCACAGCAGAAACTGGGGACTAAGGGCACAGAGATTGGGACTAGCCAGCTAGAAAAATTAGCATTTTGAGGGAATGAACTATGGACAAGAAGGTCCCTAGGAGAGAACTTGAATTAAAAGGCTAAAAGACAATGATGAAGTCAGGGTCAGGACTCATAGAGAACAAGTGAGCACTGGAGATACAGACAATGTGTCACAGGGAACACATATCTCTGGGCCACAGGGCAGGTAATATGTTTGAGGATATTTCCACATATGTGACAATAGGGAAAGGCAGGGACAAGGAGGAAGACAAGACAGATCTTATGAGAAATTGGGGAAAAGGCTGAAGAAAAATTGTGTGACCCCTGAGAACAATATGTTTGAGGGGGCAGGGCAAAGGAACAATGCTTGTGGCTCGGATTCAACAGCAAAAGCAGTACATGCTAAAGTCTCTTCTCCTTCTCTCCTCAAGGACCTGAAAATCTTTTTTTTTTCCTTCTCTCCAATCACTTGTCTGCTGATTAAGAGCATACACCTTATTTTAGATTTCTTCTGATCTTTAAGTCATGAACGAATTGCAACTGGGAATACTGAGACATGATGTTTCCAAAACAAACCAGAGTCAGCTCTCACTCACAGTTGAGCTATCCAGGTCATGAATTAACTGCCACAATCAAGGAGCCACAGAACAGAGCCAGACCGGGCTGGAAAGACTGACCAGCTCCGAGTCAGCGCCATGCCAACGCAGTTAGGCCGCTTTCAGGCATCAGCTGAGTCCAGCAGCAGGCTAGCAGCTCTCACACGAGCAGAGCCAGACCAGCCTCAAACAGCTATGTGCAGTGTCAACACCACGAGCCTGGCACCGACAAGCGTGCTGCCTCAACTAAGGAAGCTCGGGCCTCGCGCCAGGCCCCTTGGACTCACACTGGTACTTACATGGTATTTTGGTGTCTAAACATTCTCCCAAGCACACTGTGTTCTCTGTGGACTTATTTGTTCTACCAAACTATTCCAACACATTGGCTTGGTGTGTGAGCAGCTTCCCACACCTCAGCCAGGCAGTGCAACACAGGGAGGCAAGGCACAAACACTCCTGTGTGATCTCACACGACTTGCCCAGTCTGGCGACATCAGCGCTATGCTCACGTCTAAGTTAACCCTCATATAGTCCCTAGTGTAACTCAGAGCAGCTGTACATCCATGTACTCTAACTTCCCTGCTGTGCCACACTGCCAGTCAGGTGTTACAGAGCTTACTGCGAGCTGCTTATAGCCCAGGCAGCAGCTGCCAAGTGAAACAGAACTTGCAAACTGGTACAAGCAATGATGACAAGGGAAAAAACACCAAGTAAATACGACTCTGAATGCAGTCCACGACACAACCAACAGAAAAACCCAACTGGACTTTGGTATATAAGGTATTACATTTGCAACAGAAGGAACTAAACACAGCTGCAGGAGGACCCTGACAGTCCCTTGTTTCTGAGTAAAAAAAACAAAAAGTCCGGCCAACAGTGAAACTATGTCCTGTTTGGACGCTTAAAAAAACAAAAACAAAACAAACAAACAAGACAGTGTAAATGGCCTTCAATGCTAACTGATGAAATGTCCCATAGCAGCAAGTAAGAAACCTACGTAGAGAAAGCAAGGATCACCTTACCAGACATTCCAATAAGCGAGCAGGACGAGCAATAACTATGAGGATCTTTCGAACTAGCTGCTTGATAAATGCCAGTTCTCCACTCTCTGATCGCTCTTGAGCCTAAAAGACAAAAAGAAAGGGATAATTATTCACTACTCAGAAAAGTAGGATCATGGGAAATTTGGGACACCTATTGTAGGTTTTGAAGCATGTACTTCAAACAATAACTAATTTTCAAAATGCCTGCTGAAATAACAAGGATTTGAACAAAGAGCAACATTATCATTTCAAAATGAAGTCATTCCCTGTGTACAATTCTAACAGTTAAATAAAAAAGGTTACTGCAATTCCAGATGGAAAATTCCATTTGAAATGGAATTTCATATTTCAAGTATCTCCAACTCTTAACTTAATATTAACAATTTGGGATAAGAAGCACTATAATTTGAATACCCCCTCCCACATACACACAGAATGAGTCTAGAACTCTGCAGTAGGTATTAGAAGAACCTTAATCAGACACAAGTATATTGATTCCACACACTATATCCAAAGATAACTCTCTTGTATACAAAATAGTCGCCTATTTTAATCACAAGCAAAATTTAAAGCAACTTCGTATGGTTTTGTGTACACTTCAGTGTGTATATGAAGAGAAGACAGAATACATGTTAAAGAAGCGTGAAAGAAATAAAGCTTTCAGATCCCCCGACCTTAGAATTAAAAAAAAAAAAGTCAGCTGAACAAAACTGCTCAGGCCTCAGGGGAGTCTCTCCCCAGTTATGTAAAGCAATCACAGCATATTAAGTAGCAGCAGGAGATGCAGCTTTTGGCTGAATGTCACAGCTGGGAACTGATAACAAATACATCACAAGAATCCAAGACAGCCCAGTTCCCATAACTGAGTTGTGCAAAGAACAAGTTCCCTTATAGTCATGTTAAGCTATTGACCGATATTCAAAATCTACTTTGAATAATTTAAGGAATTTAATCGTTACAAAGCACAAAACTTGTATATCATACAAAAACTGCATTACATAACATGACAGGAATGATGTGCTTTGATTGATGCATTGTTTCACATACAGCTTGGCATTTTTTTAACTCATTGAGCCAACTTACACTAAGCTCTGCTTACTGCACAGTCATTTTAAACATATATAACACATTTTTGCTAACACTACCCAGTGAATCTTAATTTTCAAAACATGTTTCTTTACATTATGACACTGACACTAGTACAACATAATTCATAGTCAGGTATCTCCCACGTGCATCTTGGCCAACTCTGCCTGCACTTTGGCATCATAAAAATGAGTGTTTCACAAAAGGGTCACTAGTTCAAATTTCTTTTTATTAGGTAGGAAAGTGCCATGAATTTTTCCTGCTTGAAAAACAGAGTTTCAATAATCCAGAAATACTTCATTGATGTGTCAATTTTGGAATTGCTTTATGAAGGGGAAAAGTTCAAAATTCAGAATTTGTAGCTATTTGCTAAATAGAAGTTAACAAAAAAGGAGAAGACAGAAAGAATCAAGCAAAACCTTTAGAAATTGCTCCNAGCAAATAGCTACAAAAAAGGAGAAGACAGAAAGAATCAAGCAAAACCTTTAGAAATTGCTCCTGCGTTTCAAAGAAAGCAGAAGAAAAGACTTAACTTAGGACAGGCAGGAGAGTTTAACATCTCACTTGGCAAAGTCAATATCAAATCTGCTGCTCTGTCACAAACTCTGGGTTATGCTGCACTGTCAATCACTGTGTGCGAATCCCACACAAACAGGAGTAGAGCATCTAACATAATTCTTGTTTTAAAGGATTTATTATGTATTTAAAGTGACTTATGCCCCAGTACATTCCCTTAGCTAAGTTCCAAGTTTTTCTTATCCATTCACCTGACTAATTTAAGGAATTTTTTAGATACTTTTAAGGTTTTTTTTGCTAATAAGCTAATTAATTATGAAAGAAATATTAAGAATATTTTAAATAATTAAATAGCCTTCAGCTAATGGAAAACTAAGGATTGCTATGTACTATCTCAACACAGTAGGCAATTAGTAGGGTTGATAAAGTGGAAAGAGTATGTGTTTCCTAATTTATCCACAGCAAATGGAACTGTGAGTCTTCTCATTTAAGGCTTATGCACACACTTCTCTAAGCAATTCATAACTTGCAATGCATAACATAATGCTACTGTTCCTGAAATCTTTATCTCCCAGAGTAGTTCACTAGGATGCCTTATAGTCCTTGTAGTGGTCATTATGCAGACTAAAATTGCTATGAATACCACTTGGACAATTATTTGAGTACAACAGTCATGATTATTTCAAGGCAACAACTCTTAGGCAAACAGATTTAAACATTTTTTTCAACCAAAGATAAGACTAATCTCATGGCTCGTACCTCCTGGAGTAATTTGTCTAATTTCTGCTGTAATTCAAGGAAGTATCGTGACGTGATGAGCCCCTGGTGGGATTTATCCAAGCAGTCTCAAGCCAGTTCTATGATCTGATGGTGGGTAAAACTGAGCACTCCATCTGCCAGGGGAAGGACGTTATCTGGAGAATGGTTTGTTATGATATCCTGAAGCTGTTCTTCCATCTGAGCTGTGGCCTACATACAAGTACATACATGATACAAAAAAAAAAAATCAGCCCTTCCTGGAATTGTAACAAAGTACACTTCTCATTTTACAACATTTCTGAATGACCTAGAAAGATATTTTGACACACTACATGAAATGGCAAAAGTAAAAAAAAAAAAAAATTAAAATAAAATTAAAAAAAAGAGGAAGTAGATAGGCAAAAATGACAGACAGTATTTCCTATTTCCCCACATTACTGGTGCAAAAAGCAGCAGCTAAGCATGTCTTCCCTGATGTCTGCCTCTTGGGATACACTGCACAACAATCTTGTAATTATCACAAAGCAGAGCTAGAATAATACCCGTGACAGGAAATCCTTAATTTCGAGTCAAAATAATAAAAAGGAGAATTTACAGAGGTCTCCTCTGTTTTGCTAAAACTTTAGGTATTACAAATCAGAGCATCTTCCTTTCAAACGAGTTTAACCATGAAACTACTTCCCTGGGCAGGGTGTGAAAGAATATTAACCAACAAAAATGTAGACTCATAGATCCTGCAATACATGCACAGAGGCAACTAAAAGTGTCTGCTTTATAGAGCCAAATGTCTATTTCTCACAGAATTGCAGATACTTACTGAAGACATTTCAATATTTTTCTTATTAAATAGTAACCTAACACCTTTTAGTTTGTATCTCACCCATGGAAACAAGTCAGTCATTTCACACTTCAGATTACTGCTCAGCCATTCTGCAAATCCACACAAACATCTCTTTATTTCAGGTCTTCTATTTTGTAGGTACTTTTTGAATTGTATCAGCTTTATTTTTTATTATTTATTAGGAAACATCAAACTCCTAGGAGCAAGAGAGAAGTGCTCCTGGCAACACGCCTACACCTTGGAATTCATCTGTGCATTAGATCTCTGGACTTGACAGCAACCTTTTATTCTTTAGTATCTTGTAGTGAAACCCTCATAACCCTGTATTGATCTTCACTATTAAAATAATTAAATAGGAATATTAAGGAAATAGGAGAAAGACCACTGAAGAAAGGAATTTGAAGGTTTTTCAGTTAATGCTGCACAATACTGAGCAACAGAAATGTGCTCTACTCTAATATATACTTACTGCAATTTTACACCATCTATTGAAATCAAATGTATCACAGCTTTCCAAACATCAGAATATATTACTGGTGTAATTCATTTCAGAACTGTGTCCAGTTCTCAGCAGGGTTTTTCTTCATTGTGACAATAAGACCTTGGTGATGCTTTATGAAAGCCATTACAGGCTTGGATCATTAGTTCCCATAACAAAAACACCACTTAAAGCCTATATTGCCTACTAGTTTAGATACAGGGTACCTTAAATATAATTCATTACCTTTGGGAACCTTTCTTTGTAGACATGGTTCATCATTATTATTTCATTGTCACAGCAGGCAGGAGAACGTCCAGGGCTGCAAGCAAAGCAAATTATCCCTTTTTAACTTGTCTCACCATGAATTAGAATCTTTTATATTTCTCTACCATTTATTTGCACCAAAAAGTGGCATAGACTTCACTGGAAAGTTACATTCTTCAGTCAAGTGCATGTACAAGTAGTCCTTTTCTACTATTTTTGACCGGGCATTTAAGATTATTTCATGTGCTGGACCTCTAATTGTCAACATTCAATGTTGAAGTCAACATTTTTTTTTTTTCTAAGGGGACATTGAGATACATATAAATTGTGAAAGCAATTATGTATATATCCATCCATTTGAAGGTAACACATAATCAAAACAGTATAACCTGACCAAAATGCAAACTATGAGTTAGAAGTGTTGAAAAGAATCCAAAAGTCTTGTTCTATTATTAAAAAAGTGACACAATCTACTTCCAATCTCACTTGCAAAAAAAACGCAGCAACTTCCATGAACAGAACAATACACACACATAGGTTCCATCAGTATCAGGAGCACTGTGCCTGACTGTGCATGAGACTTGCAGGAAAACAATTCATAAGAGATACCCATGGTCTTGCCTAACATAGTCAGTTATCGCCTCTTTTAAAAAGCTCCATCTCATCTTCCCGGGCTGGTGACGCTGACATTCAGGCTGGTCTAAAAAGCGCAGAGTAAGAATCACAGAACAACTGAGGTTGGAAGGAACCTCTGGAGATCATCTAGTCCAAGTCCCTGCTCAAGCAGGGTCACCTAGAACAGAGGATCATGTCCAGGTAGGCTCTGGATACCTTCAGGGAAGGAGACTCCACAACTTCTCTGGGCAAGCTGTTCAGGGGTCAGTCACCCTCACAGTAACCAAGTTTTTTGTCACATTCAGACAGAACTGCCTGTGTTTCAGTTTGTGCTCACTGCTTCTCACTCTCTTGCTGGGCATCACCGAAGACGGTGTTGACTACCCCACCCTCTCAACACCCTCCCTTCAGATACTTATACACATTGATAAGATCCTCTCTGTCTTCCCTTCTCTAGGCTGCACAGATCCAACTCTCTCAGCCATCCCTCACACAAGAGAGGCTCAAGTCCCTTAACCATCTTAGTGGCCCTCCACAAATGTGCTCCTGATGCTCCTCCAGAATGTGTTCCTTGTACTGGGAAGTCCAGCACTGGACACAGTACTCCACGTGCAGCCTCCTCAGGGCTGAGTAAATGGGGAGGATCATCTCCCTCGACGTGCTGGCAACACTTTACGTAATGCAGCCCAGGATACCACTGGCCTTCTTTGCTACAAGGCCATGTTGGTGGCTCTTGGTCAACTTGCTCTCCACCAGGACCCCAGATTTTTCTCTGCAGAGTCTGTCCCCAGCTGGTCAGACCCTGGCTTGTACTGATGCTGTTATTCAGACTTTGCACTTCCCTTTACTGAACTTGGAGGAACTTTTTACATGTGTAATCTAATGAAGAAGCATCTTTTTTCCTCAGTAACTATTGTTTCACATATATAACATTTTGTTTCACAACTTCATTTATCATCAGTTTAACACAGAGTTTTAAATAAAGTAAAACTCAAGAAACAGTTAAAATATATTACAATAAAATGGTGAATCCTGCATTTTTATATATTTGTAGAGCTATTTTAAAAATTCTGAATAGATCAATAAAACAATTACAATTCTAATACTTCCTTTTCTTTCTCTCCAGGTCTTCAAAACTCATCTGTACAATTTTTCTGTGTTTTCCACATACCACGTAAAGACAGTAAATGAATGTGTTCCTCCCACCGCTTCACTCTTTACCCCATTTCTTTCTAAACAGTCCTAAATTATAAATAAGTTTAAAATTGCTTCTCCAAAGAAAGACTCTATTTTTTAAATACTTTGAACTCTGGAAGCAGATCAGAGCTACAGCCAGATCAGTAATGATTAGCTCAACAAGACAGCTCACATGGATGGAAGTTATTAGTTCCCTCCTTAAAACCATACCATACAATATCAACCATTGAAATAAAAAAAAAAAACAATTATCGAAACAACAATTTAAGTATTATTAAGCAAAAATTTTAAGAGGATTATTGTTCAGCCTCATCTTCCTTACTACTTGCATTATATCACAGCAATTTTGAAAATAGCAATAATCAGTGAAGAGTCCTAATATACAAAACCACGATGCAACACAAGCGTATAAATTTAGGTTCAACCACTATTTCCAGACAGGCAACTCACCTGAGGCTTCTGGACCGAGGACGCAACGGAGTAGTCCTGCATCTGCTATCACTGGCAATGCTTTCAGTGGTACAGAAATGTTTAGATAAAAAATGCAGCTCATCGGGCGTTGGCTGGTATGGTAACTGGTGCAGCTTCTCTTGAGAGGAACAGGATGACTACAAGAGCAGAGAAGAACAGAAGCTTCAAGAATTTTTCACTGCTCTTGAACAAAGACATTTCATTTATAAAGGATAACTTTTTCTCATGCTTGACTACCACAAGCAAATAATTAGTCTTGACTATAATAAAACTAGGTTAGCCTCAGAAGAAAGACATTAAATTTCAAACGTTTAAATTCCCCCAATTTAAGGCAAAAACCACATCTGGTCTCAGTAAAACACACCAACATCGAAGGAATATTTCAAAAAGGACCTACTGAAAATTAATTTTTTAAGCAGGACAGAATAAGTATGATGGCAGTAGAGTACAATT
>VWPW01007370.1:272500-426606 GCA_013389825.1 Crypturellus undulatus | reverse complement strand
AAAGGGAAAAAAAAAAAAGGCTTCAAGGGCATGGAGGGAGCACTGCACACCCAGAGCTGGCTGTAGGCCCACAGAGGGCCAGTGCACCAGACATCAGGGCAGGAAGGGACTCTGTCTGTGTGCTTTTGCAGCTCTCAGATATCAGCACCGCTGCATATAGTGATTGCACGGGTCCAGGCTTGGGACAGCTCAGCCCTGCTAAGGGCAAGCAGGCTCTGGAGGACTCATCCTGAGGGATGCCTGAAGTCCCAGTTAGACGCATTATTGGCGGTGGTTCAGGCTTTTGGGGTGAGAGGGTGAAGGCAGAGGCAGAGCTGTATGTATTGTTGGAAGTGACAGGTCTTGGCCACTAGTCAAAGAAAGAAGGCAATTGTGAGGGAAAAAAAGAAAAGGACAACTAATGTGCAAATCCTGTTCTTGGCTCCAAAAGGGGTTGCCTGGAATCTTTATTTTCCTTTTCCTTTCTTTCCTGGGCTAAAGATAATCTGCATCCACTGGGAGCGCTGAGAAGTCTCTCTCAAAGCAAGTGCAAGGGAACTGACTGCTCTGCGAACACCTCCTCATTAGTGGCAGTATTTTCAGAGGCACAGGGGAAGGAGCACAAGTGAATTAAAGCACAATTCTGCTGAGAGATCACCTGCTAAAATGACACCTTCTCACTTAACAGCTCCTCTCCTCATGTGAATGTAGAGCTAGGTATGCCTAAATTAGTGACAGAAATACATTTAGCAGCTTTCAACACTGCAGAAACAACACAACCAGCGACCTGGATTTTGTTCATCCTCCTGCCCCCATTAGAGAAGTGTTAGCTTCATCCCAAAAACTGACACTTGCACCAGCTCTCTGGGTGCCCAGGTAGGCTGGAGGGCACTCCCACACATTTTATTACATGTGATGGAAACCACCTGGGTGGCAGGGAGCCCAGCTCCACACCAAGCAACCTTGTTGTGCTTGTTAGCCTGAGAAGGAGCACGTGCCGTGGGTGAGACACAGTACATGCCACTAGCCAGCTGCGAGGAGAAGCGCAGAAGTGGCATGCACGGGCACACAAATAAATGCAATCAAGCTACAGGGGCTCAACAAGACAGAGTCCCTCGTAAGAGCAGTGACATTTACTTGTGCTGCTGGTCTTTCAGCTCTGACTTGTACATGCCCAGGCAGAGCCTAAAACCATGCGGGTCCTGTCCTTCTCACTGCCACGGTTGCCACTGCTGAAGCGGTCACCCAGTGGGGAGGCCTGCACGTACCTCAACCACACCACACAGACCCAAGAGAATTAGGAAAATGCACCTTCTTTCATGAATCCCGTGCACCCTCTCAGAGCGGAGAATCACACATCATAACTCATTGAAGTTAAACCTACCACAGCTCATCTGTAGAAGCTCTGAAACCATCTGGATGGGAAGCAAAATATGCTAACGTAAATCCTTGCAGAGCCCTCCTTGGGCTGCTGCGCATAGTCCCACCTATCCTTGTGCTAATATCTTTCCAGTGAACTATGTTTAAGAATCATGTTCCAGGCTAAGCAGGCGATAGAGGAGTATGGAAGAGTAAGAGGAGTATGGAAGGAGTAAGACCCCCACTAAGATACTTTGGCCATCAGACAAAGGAGAAAAGATGCTGGTGCCAGGAGGACAAGAAAGGCTGGAGAGGGGATGGAGAGAAAAAAAAATCCCTTTTCCTGGGTAAACCCAAAAGAGTCCTGAAAGGAAGGAACACAGACAGGCTGCAGGCATCCTGATTAAAAGACATCATTTCTGAGTTGAAGTTAATGCTATCGGTGAGAACTCCATTTGAGAATGAGCTGTGGAGACTGACGGAGCCCCCTGGTCCTCTACCAGAGAGCTCCGTGACCCTAAATACCTTTTGCTTGGCATTTAATAAAGTTAAAAGAGAGTTGCATTTTTCTCATAAATCTTCCCTTTAGATCCTTCTCCGACAGCAAGTAGCAAGTAGTAAATAGCCAGTGAAGGCAGTGTGCTGCCCCCGCTCCCTGCAAAAATCCGTCGTGCATTTAAGTGAGTGCAGCCAGCGCTGGACAGGCCCGCAAGCACATGGAGGAGGCGATGCAGAACAGGAAAACAATTATCGCCCGTCACGGTGGTGGATCTCTGCTGGAATTACTCCCAGCTGAGTCTCGCAGACATGAGATTAAGTCTTTGCCCTGCGATTCAAGACTTGCAGCATTTCAGAGAGCTTCTTGACAAATCTTGAGGAAAGCAAGACTTACAGTGGTGTGATTGTCTCATTTCCCAGGGTATGCAAGGGCACAGCACTGAAATGTGCTAGACTGTTCAGGAGGCTTAGCTCTCTCTGTGCTGGCAGGCTTGCTTAGCAGCAGTCATCTAGGCCCCAGGCTGGAAAAGGCTTTCTTCAATTTAGCACAGTGTTACCAGGTCAGATTTATTTCATCCAACCAAACTAAATTAGAACAGCTATTTGCAAATGTTAGTTTTGGTAGGGAGCGATAACAAAGCCTCTGGCTTCCATTGGTCGAAAGGAATGAAAATCCAGCTATGGCCATTTCACAACTTACAGCTTCCTGGTCACTCCATACCTGGTCCTTGTTCATCACCGTCCCCCGTTGGTCTTCAGGTCTCTCTTCAAGTACTACTGCTGATGTGATACCTACTTAAAAAAGAAGAAATAGGTGAGAGACTGCAGCAGTTTCCTTGCAGAGCAGATGAAGAGTTGCCAGCTACGGCTCTTAGTCGTGCAAGTCTCATTGCTGCAGGTCCCCTCATGTGTACGTGAACCAGGTGCCACTGCTGGGATGTGTCAGTCTTTCTCATTCTGTGTTAACCAGAGACCAATCTTTAGGACGATGATTACCTGCAGTGGTTCAAATGAAAACACCAGGCTGAGTAGGCAAAGTATCTGATCTTTTCTTTGGAAAAATCAGGTCCTTTTTTTTTTGATTTGGAAAAATCTTTGGAAAAAAAATCAGGTTCCACAAGGGCAAGTGCAGGGTCTTGTATCTGAGGAGGAATAATCCCAGGCACTAGTACAGATTAGGGATTGACCTGCTATGCAGAGAGGAATTTGGGAATTGACAAGAAGTTAACTATGAGCCAGTAATGTGCCCTTGTGATCAAGAAGGTCAATGGGATCCTGGCCTACATCTGGAGTAAGTTGCCAGCAGGTCGAAGGAGGGGATCCTGCTCAGCTCTGGTGAGGCTGCACCTGGGGTATGTGGAGGGACATGGAGCTTCTAGAGAGGGTGCAGCACAGAGCGACAAAGATGATTAAGGGACTGGAGCATACGATAGTATGAGGAAAGACTAAGTGAGCTGGGCCTGTTTAGCCTGGAGAAGAGAAGACTGAGAGGGGATCTTATCAATATGTAAAATAACCTGAGGAGACGATGTAAAGGGGATGAGGCCAAACTCTTCTTGGTGGTGGCCAGTGACAGGACAAGGGGTAATGGGTATAAATTAAAACATAGGAAGTTTAATCTCCATATGAGGAAGAACTTCTTTCCTGTGAGGGTGCCAGAGCCCTGGCACAGGCTGCCCAGAGAGGCTGTGGAGTCTCCTTCTCTGGAGATCTTCCCAACCCGCCTGGATGCCACCCTGTGCCATGTGCTTTAGGTGTCCCTGCTGGAGCAGGGGGGTTGGACTAGATGATGTCTAGAGGCCCCTTCCAACCTCAACCATTCTGTGATTCTCTGAAATCACAGTTTTTCTCCATCTCATACACTACTGACCTATAAAGAGAGCAGGCCATAAGGCAGCAATTTCCACTGAAGAAGTGAAAAAATGACTTTGAAAGCAGCAGATATTTTTTGTAAAACAATAGTTGTGTGAGTGAGAAACACAATTATGCAGTGGATATTTAAGGTACAGGTAAGTAAGGATTCCTCCCAGCACCACTGTGACACAAGCGACCCTTCTCTTTTCCAGAAGAGGGAACCAAGAAAAGAATCAAGAAAAGAAAAGAAGATGAGGATGTTTCATCATTGGCTAGAACTAGACATGGACCAGTAAACCCAAATGAATTTGGGAATGTGCTTTAGAAGAGAAGCAGAATTTGAAAGGGTGGGATTTGGAACTGTTCTGTTGGTTGTTGTCCATAAACATTCATGAGACTGAATTTTGATTCACTAGAGTGTTCACAGAAAATGGGAGCTTGGCAGATATACAGACAAATACGCATTGGCTTGAGGATTTGCATTTGAAGCATTTGGGCTGCCATTTCTAAAGCTTTCAGTGACTTGGGAAGTCTCCAGCAAAAGAGCCCAACCCCATCATATAATCTGGGTGAGTAAACACAAGTCCAAAGAGTGTTTTTTGATTAGTAGATATTGGATGTGATGACAGCAGTAAAAGCAGCCAAATAATCAGGCTACCCATCTCTTGGTTTAAAATTCATTTGCAAAAATCATTAGCACAATCATTGTAAAATAAGCAGAGGTATAATCACTCAAGGATAATTTGCAAAGAGTAAGAGGGCTGCACTCGCTGAAAAGAGCTGCTACCCTCTCTTAGGCTGCCTGACTGTATCTGAGATTCCCACCAGCTCCAAAAGGAAGCTAAGCTGGCACTGCAGGTCTAGCAGGCATTGCTTTCTTGAGCCCATTCTAAAACATGTCCTTCCCTTAGTCAACCATAGCAATCCTGCCAACCTGCACTGTGGGGCAAGCTCACTTACCTCCATGCTCCCTGATCAGTTGGTCCCAGGTTTCAGCCTAGTCTGAGAAGCAAAGTCAAGTTGCCCAAGACACCTTCACTCAAGCAGTGATCAGTAGGGCAAATTTAGAGAAAACCTATAAGATGAGGGGAGGTAAATCATGACAATTGTTGTGCTGAATCCCCTAAATTTCAACCAAAAGTGATGTAGAGAATTGTCAACCTAGAAGGCATATTTTAACTCTCTTGGAGGACTTTGCTCTATGGTTGCTTTGTCAGTAGCAGTCAGGCTGCTAATCTTCAAAAAGATAAACATCTCCCAGCCCTCTCCTCTCTGTGAAAGATGCTAAAGTCAAGGCTCCTTCCAGTCTTGGCATTGGCCACCCTCTCTGATCTCTCCCAGTCAAACTGGCACCAATCTGGCATACAGAGAGCTCTCATCACACACATTTGTAATTCTTCATGGACCACCAGCCCCACTCCCAGGGTGCTGAACTTCAAAATCCTTCTCCTGAAAATCTGTTCAGTAAATTTCACAGCCAGCATATTTATTTACAGCTTCTTTCACCCATTGCTCTTAAAACTACATTTATGCCACTTGCCCCTGCAGCTGCTAGGAGCCCTTGGGAACAATTTCATTTGGGCTTTACTTGTCTCAAAGACAGAGTGCTTTTAAATCACTTCATTTCCAGCAACAAAAATAAAGCAGAACATGATGGACGAGGTAAAAACACAAAGAAATATAGCAAGAACAAAACTGAAAATAAAAACAAGGAAAGAACAGGAATTTCCCTCCTGGTATAGATTTAAGGTGACCTGCAAAGGAAAAATAAATCTGTCTGGAACAATTTTATTTAGGATTTGCCCATTCAACTTTTCCCTTGGAATGCTTTAGAGATCTGGAGAATGAGTAAGATAATGTCCCTGGAGATATAACAATTACAACTTCATCAGTTTAGAAAAATATTTAAGAAGTTCATCTTTTTTTTCTGCTGTTTCTCCTGCGTGCATCAGCTTAACTCATGTTAAGCTTAGGAGAAAAGCTGTCTCTGCTAACAACTTGTTATCAGCTTGCTCTCAGTTAGCAAGTAAGACCTTGCACTGGAAGGACCAAACATTGTAGCACAAAGTAAAGATCTGTTCGACAAGTCTTGAGATATGTTTTAGGAGAAAGGAGGATATTAGGGACTAGGGAAAGAAACATCTACTAAAAGAAAATGCATTTATTCAAAAGAAGTCCCAGTAGTGTTTTTTCTCTCTTTTATATAAATGAAAAGCCTTCACCTCTGGTTTGTTTCAGAGGAGTAATTATAGATATGTGATCAACTTTTGCATTCATTAGAAATAAATGGGAAATAAATGGGTTTCTGAGAGGAGAAAAACATACTGCTTTATGTAGAGTAGCTTGCCTGTGGCTTTTGTTAACTGGTAAAGATTGGTTAGAGCTCAGACTGCTGTATCATCACAAAGTTTCTTCCTCAATTGCAGTAAAGCTGGCAGTGGTGTGTAAGGATGATCAGTGCACATGGGTCACCCAGCCTATTAGTTTGATCATGGCAATAACTAAGAAGCGAGGAACCAGAAGCGAGAGCTATCATCACAGACACCAACCTCAGGATTTTACAGGGGGAAAGGACTTTAAGAGATACTGATCCAAGGGCTATGGCACAGTTCCACTGACAGAAAGCGCAGAGAGCTCTGTTAGGTCTTGTCTTGTCCACACATAAGCAACCTATGTTGTCCACTTATTTAAAAACAGACTAGAGTAAATCAGAACAACCCACTTCTTTGCAAGCCTGTTTGTTGCAGTATAAAGATCCTTTCAACTAATAGGTGGTCACACTCATTGATGCAAGTACACTTCTGGTTACAGGTTGTGTCACTAAGTATATTTTTAAAAGTATAACATCTTTCTATCCGTGAAATTGCCTCCACAAGAGACTGATGATTAAGCTGTTTTTCTTCTAATCCATCCAAAAGCAATGTGAAAAGTAACAGAGTTCAACTTAGCTTCAACTTGATCATGATAGACTTAATTTAAATTGAAATGAGTGTAAAAGGAATATAAATAGAAGTGTCCACACATACTTTGGAAGATTTATGAAATCACATACTAAGTAAACCATACAAATTTAAAATGTAAATGTGCCCTTAGGTCTAAGTACATCATTAGCAAAGCTCTGCCAGGAGAGAGTATGACTTTTTTTCACTCTTTACTAAGAGGCTTATGCAGTTGAAAGCATGACAGTAGATGCTTTAAATCAGCTGAAGTTCAGTTATACTGGTATAGCTTAAGTCATTTCCCAGTACAACTGTATGCCAGCACCTTCCCACAGGGAGAAGAAACCTTATCGCAAAGCAGTTGAGCTGCTGTGCTTGGTGGTATGTACCTCCAAAGTCCATGGATCTTGGAAAAAAAATAAGGTGCCACAGTTGCAAGGAGAAAGAGAACACATTCGGCAGCAAGATGCAAAGCAGGCAACAAAGTAGATGTTAACAAGAGGCAATGTAATCACTGACCAGTCGGTATCAGATTCACTAGGGCAAGTGCAAAGACTTGGAGAAGAGGAAGACCCACAGCCAGTCGAGGATCACGGACATGGGTCTCTGAGGGAATCCCAGGCAAGGCCTTGAACCACATCAAGGAGCAGAGGACGAATGTTGTGGGTATCATGGGAACCCTGTAGATCATCACTGATACACTCCCGTGCTAAGGGCTGCAAACGAGTTAGTCACCCAACAAAAAACAGCACTTGAAAAGGATGAAGGAAAGGGGAACTTCTTGTTTCAGGGCTACAGGGTGGCACCTTCCAGGACGTGTTCTTGAGCAAATTGTGAGTGAATAAGCAGGGAAGAAAAGGTCAAGAGTATCCCAAACCAAAGAAAAGACTTGAACCCTTTGCAAAACCCTATATGGTCAGAATTTAATTTATATCAGTGGAGTACCTAGAAAGAGATAATTGTGCATGCATCTCTGTGTGGGGATATGTCTGCGTGTGCACCAACAGAAGAGGAAGGGGTCCAATGGGGCATGGGTGAGAGAAAACCTCTCCAGCCTGGAGCCTGGCTCCTGTTTGCTCATGTGATGCATAGGCACAAAACGAGCTCTTGTTTTTGGTAATCAGATTTCATCCCCCAGGGAAGACATGTTTCTGTCGATAGAATTGGACATTTGGAAATTGCTTTGCCATCGCTCGATGGGCCATACGTCAACCTTGGTGGGACTTGGGCCAGAACAACCCAAAGGTGCTGCTGATGCCTCAGCCCAGGGAAAATAAGATGCCCTTCCCTTTCTTCCAGGGAAGGAAGAAATTTCAGAAAGGTTTACTAAGATTAGGAACTAACTCTATTTATAGTCAGGATCTAAACGTACATAGCAGGGCAACCTAGCTTACATTTAGGACTTGAATTTTTAAAAGTTTGAGTAACGTGGTAGGTGAATGGGAGAAGGGAGAGGTTTGGAGGAGACACCCTCGTTATCAATAAAGCCCAGCTCTAACTGCCTGGAAGCCATGGAAACTGGAAAGTGGTCCTGAGCTTTCCCACCCCCAAACGCAAGGGAAACGGCATCCCTGTGTTGAACTGCAGAACGCGACAGGATGGAGATCCTTTGTTTCATACAGAAAATTATGTTATGTATAACTTTAGAAAATGTAGGCACCAAATAACTTCAAAAAGCTGGTCTTTTAGCCATTGATAGGGCAGGTAACTCACCAAAAATGAAACAAACAAACAAACAAATTAATTTTAACCTGCCATTTCTTTCTTGCCACTGCAAAATCAAAAATCAACATTCTCTTAAATCTCTGAATAGCCTCCATCCCCAGGTTTTGAAAGGAAATTAAATCGGCCTGACCTGTACAGCTCTCCAAAAGACAGAAACACACTCCCATTCTTGGACTTCCGGAAGGGAAGGTTTATGAGATGAGACTACTAACACTGTCCATGGACTACAATTTTATTTTGCCAATAGCATACTCTTCAGTTAAGTATCAGGTTTAAAACTGAGCTCTACAAATGTACAGCCCAGCACAGGAAGCCCAATGCTGGTAATGGGACATACACCTGAGCCTGGTACTCATTGCTTAGGTCCAATTAGAGGGACAGGATAGCACGAGGGGCTGGGAAGGGAGGACTCTGTGGTCATTCCCTATTTGCGACCAAAATACACTGCCAATGAGAGCTGTAGTCCTCTTAGCCCCTGTGAAAGAGGCACACCTTGTACCCAAGAAAATAGGAATGCCTGGACACTTTTCCCTTAAGATATGGTAGTAAAATTCCAGCACTGGGCCACTTCCAGTTGACACTCTGCTTACTGAAGTCCCCAGGGTTTAACCTGCAGTTCCCAGTTTAAGGCACTTTGCGTTGCCACTGAGTGGGATTTGTGTCCAGCAGCTTTGGGAGCTCACATGTGAGTTGCTTGCAGTGTCCCAGCACACAGCACTCCAGCTCTGTGGGTGACTTGCCAAGAAAAATGAATCTTCTGTTCAGTTTAATTAGCTCGTTCCCACTCAAAATCTAGAGAAATCTTCACACAGGAAGGGGATGCTCACTTTGGGAGACATGGTGCTGGTTGCTCTCCAGGATGTAGGAAAGTGAGAAATTTGTTGTTGTTGGGTGTTTTTTGGTTTGTTTGTGTTTTTTGAGGGATGAGGGTGGGTTTATTTTTCTTTGAGAAAAAGAACTACTGATGAAAGATGAGCTTGTGAAAGCCGCTAGACTACCTCAGCAGTCAGCCCTTTCCAAGAAACCATTATCTATTCCACAGCACAACACAAACCTCACACTCAATATTAAAGTGCATTTTGGAAAAGTCTAGTAGCCATGGGAAGAGAAAGAGCAAGAGTGATCACTCCTTTGATCCAGAACAGCCATTCTAGCCTCCTAACAGGATGAAGTTCCCTGCCCTGGCTATAGACTAAATTGGGCAGGAAAACATTACACAGTCTGTAGAACGATAACAAAAAAAAAAAACAAAGAGATTGCATTTCACAGCATTGCTTCAGTATGTCACCAAAAACAAGACAGGACTGAGTTGCCCATGACTGTCTTTCCATAGCCATTGAAAACATTCCTTCCTGGGAATCCCTGTCCTTTCTACATGACTTTCCAAACCCAGGGTTGACAAACCAGAACAGACAGCCGCAAAAATATATGTCCTTCTTTGCAGAGATAGGTCATGGGTCAGAGATTCAAAACAGATCCAGAATCACGTTCCAAGTGCACGCAATGGGTCAAGCTATTCTAGATTTAGGAAAAAAAAAAAAAAAAAAAAAAACACAAACCAAATCTAAAAAAGCAAGAATTGTCAGAAGTTTCCTCTGTTCCCTCTGTCCCAGCAAGAGATTCTTTAATAAAGTCTTTGATACTTTATTCCCTTTTTGCAGCCCATCGAGGGAACTGAAAGGTGATGTATTCATATCTCTTCAATTTCTCAGGTCTCAAACCCTAATTTTCATCTTCCTGTCTAGCTGTCTGCATTTAGCCTCCAGAAGACCCCTCTAAACTTTCCCTCCGCTCTTGGTATTAATGTGAACCGCAACCAGCAGGTCATCCCCCTCACTCACAAGCAAACCTACCGAGGCATCTTATGAGCCCAGTGCCCATTCCTGACTTGATGCTCATCAGGCAGGTTATCACAGAGTCCCTTTGGACAACACAAACTGTACACATAGTTATCTGTGTGAATCAACCACCATCTTCCTGCTCTTGGAGATGACCTCTGCTGCAGAAGTATCCTCAGCACAAGTGTGGCACCAGCTGCATGGCAGCTCCTACCAAAGAGAAGGTGGTCCTCCTCCCAGGCAGGACCCCTCTTTGTCTGGGCATCCTCAGCAGGACTTGGGCAGTCACAGTGGGCAGTCACAGGCAGCTCCACCACAGTCCTAGCAGGTTGCACCTCCAAACCCCAACAATCTTCTCAAGTTTCTCCAGTTTAGCCAGCCCTGTAGTCAAAGCAAACCAGTTTGCTGGGTATTGGGAGATGCTTGCTCTGTGTGTAGACATGCAGAGCCAATGCCTTCAGTGCAGAGGTGAGCTATACTTAAGTGCATGTAAACTATTAAACTAAACGTAAACTATTAAAAGATCAAGATGACACAAAGCTCTCAACAACTTCCTGAATGTAAACTGCCCTGTTCGATGACTTTTGCTTGTTGTACACCCAAGACGTTTGGCTAATGTCTCTTATTGCTGTCTGGATAAGGCCCAGCTGCCTTCAAAACTAATTCACCAAATGCTCCTTTCACATACCTAGAGCAGCAAACATTTGTGGCAGCCCCAGCACACTCCACAACCTAAATCACACAGTGACAGTGACTGCAGACAGAACATCCATAACTCACATAGCACAAGCACAAGCTAAGTTTGCTGTCATTTAAGGAATCAGTTTCAACTCTTCTTGCATAGGTTCTCCATAAGCAAAATGCACCGTTTACTCCAACTCAGTCCCTACTGCCCCCCATGCTGTAGATGCCAGGCCTGGTTTGTACCACCTTTCCTGCCTCACGTGATGCAATCCTTGACACCTGAGCTGAAGAGCTGAACAGGATCTCCTTCTCCAGGCAGGAAAGAGAAGGTCTTTGGTGCTCCAGGGCCTGGAGGTAGCCATCCATGGCCTGCACAAGACAAGGAGGCTCTCTGGGAGACTCCTGGGCCAGCTCAGCTGCCTCAAGGATGTCATGGCTTCTCTTTACCTTACCCAAGCGTAGGAGGGATCAGCCTGGCTGGGGCCATGAATCACCTTTATTTTGATGAGCTTTTAAGAGGAGAGACTCAGAAATTACACGTTTGCCTTAGGAACAACAACAAAAAAAACAAAATTACAAAGAGGACTTGGGAAGGGGCTCATTCCCGTATGCAGCAACAAGGTCCTGCCAGCCAGCCCAAGTCCTCGACCATCTCTGTGCCCTCACACTCATCTGGACTAGGCAGGCCTGCAGGATAGAACATCCTCACCAGGACACTGCAGTTTCCACACAAGTTCGAGAGCAGGCTGCTCTCTGGATTTATCCCATCCTGGGCAGCTCAGGAGTCCTGCCCCGCTCAGTAAAGGCAAAGCTTCAGCAGCAGCCAAGGGCAAGAGCAGGCTGACTAGAGCGTGCCTATGCAGCCCTGAAGATCCCCACCTCCTCCTCTGGTCCAGGCTCTGCTGAAACACTAATGCTGCTGACAACAACCAGCCAATAACAAACCGACATCTCGTTTGGCTTGTTTGTCATTGGTTTTGTATTTCTTTCTTCAAGGTTGTTTTTTTTTGGTAAAAGTTTGCAGCTATTAGTTCCTTCTCCTCATTTTTTCCATTTTCCACTGTAAAAGGAGGTAGGGAGGGCTGAAGGGGAGGGAGCAGGAAAAATGGAATGGAAAGAAACAAAATGAGGGAAGGACAATGGGAAAGAAAATTCAAGACCTTTTGGATTCTTTTATTTTTTAGCAAAAGATTTTGCTGTTTTCCTTTCTGGAGAGAGGGGTAAAGGATCTTTTAGTTAGAAAATAAAACAACAACAACAACAAAGCAAAAACAAAAGCATCCCCATGATAATTAGGTACTTGAAGGATGTGTGTCCATTCTACTGTAGAGAGAGTCTTTTGTCTCACTACTAGGAACAGCAGAGAACAGCCACTTCTTATCTTCTCTTCTACTTCAGCTTTAAATGCATTACTTCTTGGCTAGCATCAATAATTAGAGAAAAAAATATCTCTCTTCACTCAATACCTTCCCTTTTAATGGTGTTTGCAAGCTGGTGGTGTGTAGAAAGGGAGCACTTTTCCTTCCGATAGATTCAGAGGTCTCCAGCAACGCCTATGGTCTGTGCAGTTTAAACCCTGCCTACAAGCCAGTATCTTTTCCTGCTTTTCAAAATTGGCACTGGGGTCATTGAGCTTCCTCTTAAACACCCCATGATTCTGTTGGTCCCAATCAAAGTGACTGGATGAATTTCCTGATCCTGGGAAATTTGTAATTGCTTTTAATGGGGACAGCAGTGCCCCCTCTAACTTTGTTCAAATAAGCTGCTTTCTAGAGAGGGTAGGAAACCACTACTAGGTTACACATAAGCAACAGAGGAACCAGTTCATATAGTAGTTAGTTTCAATCGCACAACTCCACACTTTCACCAAAAAAAAGAGGTGTGAAGTCATTTAATTTCATCTATGATTTTCGTAGTGTTATGAGATTAGCTCAGAAAAAGGACTGAACACATCTCCCCAAGCAGGCTTGCAATATGGCACTACCGCACATCTTAAAGGCATGGTAACAGGATCAAAGGGGTTAAATGTTGTGCCAGGGTCACACAATAAGGCCTAAAACTGACTCTGAACGCCAAGTCTCAATCCCACTCCTTAACTTCTTGTTCTATTGTTTGAAGAATAGAAAATTTTTCCTCTCAAAACCAATACCCTGCCTGGCCCTGGCTGTGGCAGCTGCTGGGTTTTTTTCTGGCTATGTGAGGAACCACCAAATCATGGGCAATATCACTCCCAACACCTGGTGGGCTAAAGCCACTAGAAGGGAGAGGGGAAACAAACAAAATACTTACCATGACGCCTGACTGCAAGCCCAAGGATTTTAAGATCTTCCCTCAACTTTTGCTGAAGCATGACATTTAGTGCTTCAAAAATAAAATAAATAGTGTCTTATGTGATGCTGCAGTCCTTTGAAGGGAACCAAGAATGAGGTTTGCTGGCTATCTCTGTTTATTGTAAATCATCTCCAATCAATTTACAATATCCCAGAGAAGTATGAATTTTCATACTTGCCTTTTAGTGTTCATTTCACCAGCAATTTTTAATTTTAATTTTTAAGGAAAGGAAATTAAAAGGGGAAAATTGCCCTATGCTAATTCGCCAGTTAAACAGAGAGAAAATTGCAAAAGATAAGGTTCCCATAGCAATTGGAAAGGTACTGCATCGCACAGATGAGGCCTGAATTTCCCGCTAACATTCAGCACCGGTGGTTTATCTACGCGTACCACAGAGACAAGTAATTACTTGGAACAAGGAACAAGGTAAAGGAGAAGTGGGACAGGAGCCTATGGCATCTGTGATTCTTTTTAATGGCAATTCTCCTGCACGTTTTGATATGACATTTTTGCAACATAGCCATCCGCTGGCATGTGTTCCACAGACCACATTAAAGCTCCTGAGGAGATCCTATCATCGGCTTTTCCTGTGATTTTAACTATGCAATTTCAATATGCGCTCAAGTAGGCTTTGGCACTGCATTTTACAGCAGCACTGTATAAAGTCCCAGTCTCTGCAGGAAGATGTTGTGTAAAACTGCACCAAATGCTGTATTCAAGTGAAAGGCCTCCCAGGCATTGCGTCACGGTCACGACTGCCCTAGCAGGGTAATTTGACGCAATCTGTTTCCGATGACCCCATCTTACCTATTAATTTTCCCTTTATCTTTCATGAGTTTATGATCATTGTGCCTGATTATCTGTCTTCCTTATCCCTTGAGCCATCAGCTACAACACAGCCAGGGGAGAAAAATCCTTCTCCCACCCTTGCCTTTAAGCTACTCTACAGTAGGAATCAAGCTCATCAACTCCTTTATTAATTCCTCTACAAAATGCCCCAGCAATCCAGTTAAATTTGTGGGTGTGCAGTCCCTGGGGTTTCGTTTCTCCCTTCTGTGACGCAGTTCATTTTTAACTGACTGGTCTGGGACATTTCCTGCACTCCGTGATTTTTCTGAAAGAACGGTCAAAGGTTCAGCTATTTCATTCTTGGATGCATTTTCACTGGACCATATAGATTTGAATAAAGCAAGTCACCTAGATAGCTACTCCTCATCCCTTTCCATTCTGAGACTGCCTTGAGATCCTTCATCAATAACTATGATTATATTACGCACTCTGTCACTCTCTTCCTTTTTAGTGACAACCGAAGCCGTAACTACTGATGCTGCAGTCTCCTTTTATCATTGCCTATGATATGTTGCTGGCTCCCTCTCCCTCCTGCACTGGTGACCTAGCAGTGCACTTTCCTTTGTCATCCTCCAGCTTCTCATGTACTTCTGAACTGACTCACTTATTTCCTGTGCTAATGCCCTGTGGTTTTGTGCCACTGCATCTCTGACTTCTCCCACACACTTTTATTCTCTGCTCTCTCTTACCACTATGGTTTCCTTTCCTCTCCCCTAGCATGACCACATCATTTTTTCTTTTTGGTTGATAGGCGACTTTTTTGCTTTTCTCTTTTTCCCCAGTGTCAGCAGTGAAGGATACCTCTGACAGAATCATTTTGCTCTCTGTCCAGGTTTTGACCGGGAGATCCCTTCCAAGGTGTCAAAAGAAATGCGGGCCCAGTCCACGTCACCAACCAGCCAGAAGGAAAGGGTGTCCCAGATACTTCTATCTCTGATGTGAAGGACAGAAGGGAAGAGCCCAGGAGAGAAATGAAACTGCTTCAGAAAGGAGAGAAGGAATCAATCCAAAATATGAAGGAGACATCCCCAGTTCTTTACAAGTGGGTTTCTCTCTCTACGAAGCCGAGCATCTCCTTGGCGGGAGGGGACAGTCTTTTGTGCTCTGGTTGAGAGCCGTCCCAGGGCTCCAGCACTCCAGCCACATGCTTCTTCGGTTGGGGCAGATCCTCCGCCGGGCAAACGAGCTGCTTTAGTCGCTGCAGAGAGGCAGGCAGACAGAGGAAATCTCTATTAATTAAGCTGATAAGCAAAGTGACACCCAATAGCAATCCACAACAATAGCTAGGGGCAAAGGCATCTGGAAAGCTAGTGCTACCAAATTCCTGCTCCTTTCCCACTGAATAGCTGTACAAGAGAGCAGGCTCGTTCTCCTACCTTCAAGGGGTCTCAGTGATAATTATTCCACCTCTAGGCTCAAAGCCACACCATTGTATGATGATCTAACAAGATACAGGGCTCCTCACATTTCTGGAAGGAAGGATGCCAGTGGTTAGCTAGCATCGCCTCTAGTCCCATGCTTTCACCACAGACTTTTTTTTGTGGTTGTGGTAAAAACTGTGTAAACCTTTATTTATTCTCTTATGCTAAGCAGCAGTACTTCCCACAGACTTTGGTGGAGCTGTGGAGCTTTCAGAACAGTCTGGCCCATCCAAAGAGCTGCTCATCCACTGCTCTGTGTGGAAGCAAAAGAAAGTCAGGATCTTAAAGGACTGCCCCCTTCACTTCAGCTCCCATGAAGTAGATGCTATGGTGATATCCACCCCAGAATTCTTCCCTGGGAATAGCATTCCTAGCACTGAGGAGCTCCTGCCTCGTGGCACCAGCTCCACTCCCCTCTTGCAGCCTCATGAACCATAGTGGGCAGGCAGGACTCGGAGGCAGGGGACCATCACAGCACTCATCTCCTCACCACTTCTCCCCAGGAAGAACAAGGCTCACAGACGTTTCTCTGGTCCTGTACCTACCTGTCCAGCCCCACAGCAGCTCACACCGTGCCTCCTAGGCATGGTACATCTGTCAAGGTACGCAGCGTTGTCCCTGTCCTCTGCAATGCAGCTCTTGCTGCAGGAGGGTGCCCTGCAGGTATCCCCAGTGCTGTCCCAACTTACTAGTTTTTGGGGTAGTTTATCATTAAAAAAAATGCAAAGAACTTGGAGCTGGAGCTATTTGGGTGAAATGTGCTACATTATCTTTCTCAGCCTGCAGAGACAGCATCTGTGACTTTCTGATCTTTCTCATTTGCTTTTTGAAGCCCCTCTGGTACCACAAACCTTCCCGAGACCCTGAGACCCTTGTTGCAACCCAGTAACCTGCTGTGTCCTGCAGCCACCTGCCCAGCTTCATGGGGCAGTATATCATTTCCCTGAAGAGTACCAACTTCCATAGTTACTAACTTTTCCCTTTGCAGACTGTTTAGGCCAGCGTACGTTCCTCACTTACAGAGCACATCACAAGCTGGAGCAGGCAATTCATCCATGACTCATCTGACTCATTTCAAATACTCCCACTCATGGTGAAACACCTGCTAGAATTCAGGATTCCTCTCATTTATTCAAAAGTATTTGCCCCATAATTTCTGATACCAGCCATGGCCTAAAGCTGCTCTGTAAGCAGTTCATTGCACATTTTCAATGTCTGGAACTTGAGCTGTCTTAATCAGACGCATTAAGAAACAACATTTGTGTTTCTTGGTCAGCCAAGTGTAACAAGAGGAATCAGTTTGTTGCAGTGACTGATTATAATTACCAATTACAAACTTGCTTTCGGTGAATGGTTTGCAATATTCAATTGAAATGGACTATACCCCGAAGCATTTGTGTCAGCAAAATAATTTATTACATTTGTGGAGCATGAGTGGAAAAAAGGAACAGGTAGAATTTGGAAACAAAATCAAAACTAGATAAAATATTCCAAAATATATTGCACTATCTACTTTTATTCTCCCCTGAATCAGTCCAGGCTACTTTCCTAAATCATGCCCTTGAAGGGTTCTTCATAATAATATAGAGTAAATGTAAAGTCCCTGGAAATTACATCTAATATCACATAAAGCAGGGAAAATAGAAAAACCTTTAATCTGAAATTGGCAAATCAGTCCCTTGGATGTGGCATAAAATAGGCATTCATAGCAGTCTTTCAGTCCAAGGACTCAAAGCGGTTTGCCACAGGTGAAAAAATATTGCCAGTTTAACAGGTGGGACATTTAGACCATTATTTCAATGACAGCTCTGAGTCCTCATATAGACATATGAAACCCCTGAGCTGTGGAGAGTCCGACATGTTATCAGCTGCACGGTGAAGCTCTTCAAACTGGCTCTGGGAATGGGAAGATGTATTACAACTACTACTACTATTACAACTAAATGGTCTTGAGCACAGGAGAGGGCTATGAGAGACAATACTCAAGACCTAAGCTTGGAGCAAGTCATGTTGCAGAAACTTGGCAAGAAAATCACCCAGACTTTCTCATATTGGGAGGTTACATTTCCAAATGGAAGAGTAATGGAAGTGGGAGTGCTTGAGTGCTTTTCCTTAAAGCAGTGTTCAGTTGCCAAGGGATTTTTTTTCAGGGTGCCACTACATTAGCCTTACACTAAGCCCTTTTTTAAGGGGATTACATGGGTAACATCTCTGTATGTCCTTGACTAGAGACCCTTCTGGGCTAATACAGCTTTGTACATGTTCACATAGCAGTGTTACTATTCCAGGGGCTTTTTAAGTTCCACTTGACTTGACTTGAGTTGAAATGAGTTGGTCCAAAAGCTACAGCAGGCTGTAGGGTCTGCTCTGGCAGCATTACGCTAATCCAGGTACTAGGGTGCCTTTGCTATCTACACCCCAAAGATGAGAAGCGAGGCCAAGGAGGCCGGGAGTCACTGGGACAGACCCTGGGGCAGAGCTCCGGCCCCTCCAAGGTGCTCCCAGCAGAGGTGGCTGCATCGCTCCTGGAGCGCACAGCTTGGCTCTCCACAAACCCTCATCCCATCACAGCAGTAACCAGGAGGCTGAATGGTCAAAGGGAGCTAGGAGCCTATTTCTTTGTAGCTCCATTCTCCTACATATCCCTGCCTGCATTGTTCATGCCTCTCACTACTTCTCTGAAGGTTTTTCCCCCTCCTCTGACCCTGTGCATTGCCTCGTAACTTTTTCTGAACCTGAGGTGGACATTAGCCTGCTCTTCCACAGTCTCTCACCCCTTGTTAAGTCACTGTTCCCAGACAGTAAATAGGAGCCCTTGTGGGCACAGATTCACCTTCCCTGAGGAGGCTGAGACAAAGAGGACATCCCAGATCCAGCCCAGTCATGGCTGCCTTAGCAGGTCCTCCTCTCCACACATCTCCCATGTCCCTGGCATGCCTTTGCCATGTACACAGAGACATTACTGATACCTGCTCCCCTACAAGCCCTCACCCAGTCACAGTCAAGCTTGCAACCAGTAGCTGGGGGGAAAGACATGGAGAGAAACCATGCTGAAAAGGAACTATGCCTCATGTAACACCAGTCCTCCTCCATGGACCATGGGTTACATCTCCATGACTGCATTTTCTCAGGCACAATTATTCCTAGGACCTTACCAGAGGTGTGAAAAAGCCAAGATGCCTATGGTGAAAGGGAGGCATGGGCATAACCCAGAGTAGACTTTTGTAGCTATGTGAGTATTTTCTCTTTCGTAGCCATGTGTAATTCATTCAGAGAAAGTAATACAGTCCTGACTTAGGACTAACAAGGGAGCAGGGACAAGAGACAAAAGGTAAAGGCAAAACAGTACCTATTTTTACACATGGTTTGCCTTGGTAAAAATCAGTAAAGGAGGAGGAAGCAAAGACTGTGCTATGCCATCTTTGTTATGCTCCCCTGCTCAGGTTCCCAATGCCTGGGACTTTCTCCACACTGGGATGAGATAAAAGCATCTATGAGCTCTCAGCCACTCTGGTTTTGCACACACTGAGGGGGTACTCTGCTATCCAGTGGAGCAAGCATTAGAGATATTCTGCATGTATCTATATAGTGTACCAAATGTGACGATCTGACGTCCCACAGAAGATGGTGGATGCTTGATGAGCTTCCTGCAGTCTGTGCTGAGAATCCCCAAACCCTCCCAGATTACCATCAGGAGCTATTGGGCATTCTGGGGCAGGGTCACTCCCATGCCTTGCCTTCCCAAAAGAGAAACGTGCAATGTGCATTTTCCTGGAGCCCTTCCCATGAGTTGTCTGGAAGAAGACGGGTGCACTGTGCCATCAGTTTGCCTGCTGACCATGAGCTCAGTACCTGCTTCAGGGGTCCCTTGGTTTTCAGGAGAATGAAGATGGCGTAGAGAGGAACGCAGATCATCGAGGAGAGTGCCATCATCCAGCCCAACACATAGCCCCAGGGTGGGTACACGTAGACGTTGTTGTATTTCAGGGGTGTGTACTTGATCAGAGAAAACAGGAAGATCGCCTGAGGAGGAAAGAACACAGACACAGCCAGAGCAAAGCAGGCAAAAGGAGACCCACAGCCTGACCAGGCTGGAAGCCCAGTCTAGGTAACGATGACTGTGTTGTCTAGCAAGAGCTATTGTGTGCCTCACTAGCTACGGCAGAGCAGAGATTGATGCATACTGACTGCACTAGGAGCTATCTCAGAGTCAGGGCCAGGTTCTCAGCATATACAGCTTTCAGGTTTCCTTTGGGATCAAACTAAGGAAAGTTGGCAGGAACTCTGAGGGTCCAACAACTCTGAGGCAACAGCTGAGACACTGATAAGCTCAGAAGCTCTCCACAAGTACTACCTGGGTGCAAATACCCCACTCTTGGATCCTCTAACCACAAACCTCTCAGACCATTTGGGACGGATCAGGCACTAGCTTTAAAAACTTCCCAGGCATTCAGATCCTGCTGAAACCCACGGACAAAGAACCAGACATCTTCTATACACTATAAAAGATGACATTTACATTTTCACTGAGGTCAAAGAAAGCAACTGTCCACAACAGACAGAGGAGCAGAATTTGACCTAGAGATCATGTCAAAACCAGTGGAGCAAGACTGAACGTAAATCCAAAACAGGGAAGAACTTCCCCAATGCAGGGTGCATTTTCTTTAAATATAGTTGTCAGAAAAGTTTTCAAGGAGGCTTCATAATATATAAATCAAATGACTATAGAAAGATATTTCTGAGTCACAGGGGGGCACAAAAACACAGGTTGAAGCAAGCTTTTCAGAAAAGGATAATTCTCACTGGTCTTCTATTCAGAAGTAATTTGACCCAACCTCTTCACACTTTGAGGATACACTTTCCTTTGCCATCACAAAGAGAATAAGAGAGTTTTCAGGCTCAATTAATTTTCTGGGCAAAAAATAGGACTTTACAAAGGAAACAAATTGCAGCCTCAACTATGGATCATCTTATGCTTCTCCATAGTAATTTGATAAAATTATAGCAGCACTTTGAAAACAAATCAACCTTTTCTACTATGAATCTAGAAATCCAGTATTAATACTCCACACTGTCGTAATTGCAGGTACTTACCAGGCACATGACTGGGGTCAACACTGTCCAGCTTATCTTAACCAGGGGCCATGGCCGGTAACCAATCATGTCCTCAATGTTGTCATAGAAGCGGTCCGCACCTTGGCCAGAAAGGAGACAGAGATGAGCAGGTGAGATTTGCTTTGTTTTATTTGACAGCTACTTATAACAGATCCCAAAGTTCATTATCCTTAATGTTTCTTCTCTTAAAAAAGTGGCCATCCTGATAATACGACAGCAGGAGACTGGCTTTTCTGACATTTAAAACGCCCAGTTTTAATGCTTGATGGAGACGGCAGCGTTTGACTTTTCAAAACCATCCATAAGTTTTCAAAAAGTTTGATATAAAAGAACACACAGCAGCAACTGTAAGACAGATGATGCAGCTGTTGTACCACTAGCTGCTGGAACTAACCCCTGGCATAAGCCAGCAGGTATGTCTTGGGTACAGGTCAGTACGGGAAAGCTCTCACAGGCTGAGCATGTGGGAATGCATGAGTCCAAAATGTTGAAAGGAAGGAAGAAAGTAGAGAACACCAAATAAATTCTTGTCCTGTAACAAAACTGGCCCACCAGGGAATTTCAGGTCAAGAATACCCACTGGCCTGGGCATTTTCCTTGTCCTGAAGAGTATGCTTTCCAAACACCACTTCACTTTTTGCCTATCACAAGAAATTCTGGCAATCCAAACACTCGTGGTAACCAAATCTTCTGTCTGCAAGCGTTCCTGCTGCCTTGCCCAAATGAGAGTTGTCTGGTGAGACTCTGATCTCTTTCTCTTCCCATTAGCTTCACTCACTACATTGCATATGCTTCATCAACCTGAGTCGCACAATGCATCTGGATGCTAAATACCTCTGAAAATCATCAAAAGTCCTGCCACTGTCCAAACCCAATCTGTGCTGAGCACTGACTGCTCCCAACCCAAAATACAAAGAGGAAATACGTGCAATGGTATACAGAGGAGACAATCTAATGCAAATGGACTTTAGCAGACCTTTCAGTAAGCTCTAGCATGTTACCTAGAAATAAAAGAATAAGGTTGGCCAAAAAGAGATGTAAAATGAAGGACAAAAGAATCATTTGCAAGGTGCATACCCAGTTCACCCTAACTAGAGCTAACCAGAAGTACAAGACCAGACTGCCTCAGGTAGAATGGAGTTCAATAGACAAAAACCTGTCTAGACAAAGAGTCACCAGTTAAGTACCTTCTAATATCAAATAATGTCATGTTCTTCCTATCGCAGTTTTACCAGAGTACTTAGGTGACAAAACAGGCCTCTGTCCCTGTGGGGGTGTTCCTCTGGCATTGAATTCATGGTCATGCCAAAATTCCCACCTGGAAATGTAATGAGAACCTTAGTATCTGATATGACTCTTAACATCTGATGACTGGGCCATAAATATATGCCTACCAGACTAGCCACCCTTGCTAGTGTTGAGGGTTTAGTGGATTTTCTTTTCCTTTCTTTGCATTTCAGATTTAAGCCCAAGTATTATCTTTGCTTTAAATGTGCAAATTTTATAAAGGTATTCTATCTTTGTCTTTCTTTTGTGTATTTTTTTCATTATTCTCTGAATCTAATGTAATAGTTTGGAAAGACAGATTTCTTGAACACCTCATCATTTCCATCTTGAGTCTGTAAGTGAACAAGTAGCCCCTGGGAAAGCACAAGCTGTGGCATATCAAGGGAAACACAATCTTGTGAGAGAACCTATACCAGAGGAAAAAAAAACCTTAAAACTATAAACTTAAACTATGCTGTGAATCCCATGAAGCCTCAGACAGTATTTCTGCAAATATATTGGTGATAAAGAGGGTTGATATATAAAAAAAAATCTATTTGCCAAAAAGCCAAAATCTTCCATGGACTAGAGAAAAAAAAGACAGAGGGCTATAAATAATACCACTCTTTCCAGAGAAAGACCCTGTAAATAGATGATGGATAAAATCATTCACAATGCAATGCTGTTGTAGTCAAACATCACAAAATTTGGATTTGGGATCTACTAGAAGAGACACAGCAGTTAAAGAAAAATACAAAGAGACCAGACAAAAAGGAGGACACAACAGACATCCATCCTGCTCCAAAAAAAGCCCAAACAAACTGAATCATATATTATTAGTTATCGTGTGCAGTAGCCTCCATCTGTCCTTATCCCTGCTTGCTGCAGTATAACCATCGTGTCCTGCTGTTCCATTGCCAGGGTTGTAGGCAGCAGATGATGTAGTAAAGCACAATGGGACCTGACGTGAATGGACTCAAAGAGTATATGAACAGGAGGTTTTTACATGTTCTACATTTCACAGGCAGATGAAAAAGTAATCAAGCTTAAGATGTCATCAGTTCAATCAGTCAACATTGGCCTTTTGAGCAAATTAGAAGCCAGAAGAGTCATGTATTCCCACTTCCTTTCCAGCACATTAGAAGTATTAGATAAAGCTACCGCAGGGAATGCCCTAAAGACTTCCCCCAAAAGATTTCTGTTGGAATGAATAAAGATGTTTACCCTAGATGTTTGTTCTATAGTATCCCCAAATGCAAAAGTTGCTATCCATGAATGTTAATATGACCTCTCTTGTGCTTATTAAGCCTATACACTCTCAAAGATGTCACATCATTTTCTGGCACATCATTGAATTTTGGAACAAAAACTCATGGGAACCAATTTTGCACTCGCCCAGCTAAGGGATATGCTTATGTTCTTATGTCTTGTCCTTACAGAACCCTTCTCATTCTAGGCAGCTTATAACAACTACTACCATTATCCAAGCTGAAAGGTACCAAGATATTTCTTCTTTTTTTTTTTTCTTCTTTTTTTTTTCTCAAACATTATCCAGCAACAGGAAGTTTCACAGATCAAGTATACACTGGAGGAAATACTTCTCAATACAATCTGTTTGAACTGTTATTTTGGAACCTAAAAGTCTCTGCCTTTCAAATCATTACTCCCAAGCTGCATTTATTTGCATTCATCTATATTGAATTTCATCCACAGGATTTCAATAGGTAATGACCTTGGCTCTTTGCCTCAGTGCTAAGCCTCTATCTGCTCCCTCACTGTATCAAATGTGCAGCATCAACACCTGTGCCAAACCTGTGCAAAATGCTGCCAACAGAAGGATTACAGCATTGCAACAACCGCACACCCTTTGGGTACCAGGTGCACAGAGTGGGCCCCTTACGACCCACAAGTAAGGGTGTAAGATCACTCGTGGCAGCTGTATCAGAAAGCATCACGCACGCAATGCTTGTGCAAGCTGGACTAGGAGGATCCAGTTGAATACGAAGACCACAGCCCCTAGGAGCCTCTTGGCATGCGACTATCAGAGAAAGATTTATAACATCTCAACAAGGATTCACCCTGGGGGTGACCCACTAGTACCCGCTGGCATTAGTTTTCTCTAGATTTCTATACAGGTCTGATGGCTCCTGCCTCAGCCCTCCTGCAGTAGTGGGAAAACCAGCTTTCACCTGGAGCAGCTTACCCTGAAGCGCGTGCTGTGACTGCCTGAAAAATATCCTTCCTGCAGCACATTTTGGTGGTGTCATGCTGCAGATCCTAGTGCTCAGAAAGCGTGCCTGCTTATGTGAGGGCTAGGTCTTCCCAAGCCGAAGGGCCAGAGGAGAGGGGAGAAGTAAAAAAGCCTCCAGCACTTCACTCTGGCAAACGTGATCAGCAGGTTTTATGCCGCAGAAGGAGAGCAGTATGTGAGGAAATCCTCAGATCTTTGTAGCAGCAGCTGCCTGACAGGCAGAAGGAAGCTGCCAAGCAGTGGGTGGTTGCCGTATGTGCTGGGAGAGGGGAAACTCATAGAGCATATTTGTGTTTGCAAAAACACTGTAATTTTTCACAGTGTAAGCAAGAGGCTCAGTCCTGCCAATTCTGAGGCTGAAGAAATCCCGTTAAGCGGCACCAGCGATGGTTTTTTTCCATTAAAATGCCCCTCCTTAGCCTGCTGACTCTGTTTCAGCCCAGCATCAGGCCAATGAATGCAAAGCAGAACATCAAGAGGGCAAAATCCCGCTGGGCAGAGTGGGGCAAACACACAGAGAATGCTGAGGTAATGACTCATTTCTCACCCCCCCTTTGCTCCATCAGCTCCATCAGGGTGCTGAAGTGGCATTATCCCTCTTGTTGTTAATCCTCTGCCATTCTTTATCTGTGCTGGTCAGTGGGGGAGAAATGAGGCCTGTGTAATCGTAACAAGGGCAGGGCCTGTTGTGCACATTAAACTGTAATCAGTGTGGTGATGAAGAAGCCCCGTCACAGCAGGAAGGAGATCTCCATCTCCCTAGAAATCCTATGGGGACTGCGCAGAAGGAGACTCTCTGTTTAAATATGGCCTGCATCTGGTACCACAAGTGCTCAGGGGAGCTTCTCTTTCAGGACCTCTCTTGGATGCATCTTTCTTGCTGAGATGCTTCTGTTGCATTCCCTGGGGGTCACTCCCAAGCACTGCATCTGCTCTCGTTTCAGGAAGGTTGTCCAGGCTAGCAGTTGGTTCCTGATGTACACGAAGCGTTTGGAGAACATGGTGCCTCCTTCATCAACAGCTGTGCCACAGCCATTGCATCCTCTATAAAACTTTAAGTGGCAAAGAGTGCATACAAGGATTCATTGCTCACTGTCTCTTCTAATGCAAGACATAGGCAACATGGAATTAAACTAGCAGGGAGCAGGTTCAAAATAAGAAAAAGAAGAGTGACTATTCACATTGCCTATAAAAAAGAGCTGTGAAACTTGCTGCAGGATTCTGGGAATGGTAAATGTTTATCTGAGTCAGCCTGACAAATGCACAGGAGGAAAATAAGTACAAGGATCTTTCTTATGACTCTGGAAATCCCTTGGCCACAAGTTGCTAGCAGCTGGAAGAATATCATTGCTGCCTCCTCTTCCCTGCACTCTTCCCTGGGCAGCCATTGCTGACCACTGAAAGCCACCCGACATGGAGTTCTTGTTTGCAGTCTTTTTTAGGTTAAGATGGATAAACTGCCTGGCACAGCTAGGAGCCAGCAGGGGCTGAACTGTGTGGATTGACAGACGGATCTAACCTGGCAACTGCTAGAGCTTTATACAGTCCTTATGGACAGAGAGCTCCTGCGTCTTCATGAGGCCAAGGAGAGGGTAGCTGCTTTTCATCATTCAGGATGAAGCCTGGGACCTAATAATCTCAATACACGTTTCAGTAAGATGAACTGCAGTCTGTTTGCTCAGACACTGCTAGGCATGCCAGAGATCTCCCATAGGATAACATGGGATATTCTTCTTACTACACTCTCTAGTAAGTATTTGGTTTTCTTCTGATAGTTCACGGAGGTCAGTTTGAAACTTGCTTCTGAGCAGGTCAGTAGTTCAGTTACAGCCTCCACCTAGACCCAAATGAACTTCACCAGTTTCTTTTAGGACTGCTCTCACAGCCTTTGCTAATGGAAAGTAACACATAGCAGAGCCTGCATGCCAGCTTTTCGTGTTGAATGAACTGACAGGACTAAACCGAGGGAGCAATATAAGGAGACTGTAAGAGATAGAAACAGAAAAGCAGCAGTCATTTCTCCATAGCTTATTTTCTAAATCAAATGTAAGACAATAGGGGGAAGCTTCCGAGAAGGAAAAAAACATTCCTATGCTAAATGTAGAACAGTGAAGAAACATCACGAGCAAACACACTGGAAAGCAAACAAGAAGAAAGGTAATTACATGTCCCCTCAGGGAGAGGATGAGTCTTTTTCATCCACCTCCTCCACCCCCAAATGCTTCCCTTGAAAAGGAACAACACAGTCTTCTTGTCCCACTTACCATACACCCATCCAACACAGATGGCTTCAAAAATGGCCAGAAAGAGCAGACAGATACCACTGGCAGCATAATAATCAAAGAGCTGGAAGATGTACATTCCCCCCTGCAGGAAAGTTAGAAAAGAGAGAGTCATGGCAGGACTATTACATGGGAGAACATACTCAGACAAGCAGGGGCATAGCAAGAGAAAGACTACACCAAAAGTGCACAGGAGAAGGAGAATAGATTTCTCTTGGAACTGACCACACTAGGAGTTATCCCATCCCAAAAGAATAGTCAGACCAGGTGCTAGGGAAGCATTTCACAAACCCATTTTGTGACAGTGCTGATACTGGCTGCTTTCTATGCCCATAGGAGCATTTATTTTATTTTTTTATCATGTAGCAAGTTTCTATAACCATTTCCAAATGCTATGTGACTGTTCAGATCTTTGCAGCCAAAAAAGATGAGAAGACAATCAGGATGTTCAGATACCTCATTTTAGTCTGCATTCATTTTTACATGCAAAGGGTCAAAGTTCTGCAGTTGCCGAGACAGGAGACTCTCTTGCTGTCTTCACCTTTGGTTTGACCACTGCTTAATTGCAATCAGTTGCTGGTACAGCTCATTTGATTCCCATTTCATATTTTCATGTGTTTTTTCTAAGGGAAAGCCTTTCAGACATACATTAAGCAGATGCTTCCCAGCGGTACTCAGGGACTCCAAACACTGGCAAAATGACAGAGTACTTACCCCTTCATCCCACCACATACTGATGTGATGTCCTACAGTGATGGGAATATATGCTTCTATGTGAAGCAGCATAAACAAGCCATGGAAACCTTTAATTTAGTTTCACACAGTCAAAGCTCTCTTCATCTCATTGGGAATTGAAATAAATTCTTAGTCAGGATCTTGTGAGAGTATCATTCAGAAGTGGCTAAGAGGTTTAGCAGGATTTAATTGTTTCTGCTTGGTGCATGGAGTCAATGCGGGGCAGTGCTAGGACCCCAACCAAGGTGTGTGGTACAGCATGGTACACACAGCACAACTTCATGTAGACGGAGGTATTTTGGGCAAACTCCACGTGCAGGGCACCATATTAACGCACCTTGGCTACTTCTGCTGCTAGGAGCTCATGCTTCACCCAGCTAGCTTCCCTCCACTTCTTCATGTGAACAATGCCTGGAGTCCTCCTTCTACTAACTCAGGCAAGGTTTAGATTAATTCAGCCTGGACTCTCATGGAGAGTAGCCAGTAAACTAGCAAATACCTTAGAAATGAAGGATAATTAGCAGCATCAAAGAGGCTTGCTGTCTCTTCCGGGTCACTCTTCCAGGGTTTCTAGGGCTCACATGCACCATCGCTATTCGTTCCTTACCTCAGTGACCAGTAGCAAGCCCAGAAGGTAGCATATAACTGCAATGACCAGGATCAGCAGCTCTCGACGCCCCTTCTTCCGAAATATTTCCGGAAACATGTCAATAATGGCTGTCACCATGCTTTCCACACAAACAAACTGCAGAAGAAATCATGTCAGAAAAGCCAGTGAAAACTCCCCAAATACACATTCTCTCAATGACATTTTTTTCTTTTGCCAAGCAATCCCCTTTTTTCACAATGATGTGGCCTGTTTTACAAGCAAGAAACAAGACTGAGAAAGGAGACACCATCACAAGAGGAGGGACACAGCTGGACACACTCTGCCCATGCTGTTTTCTCCTTTCATCTGCCTGATTTCCATCAAAGGGCAGCTGCAACCATGGGGGAGCCCAAATGAATCTCAGTATCAATAAAGTCACTTTGGAGCTGCAAGCTGAAATGGTTAAAATACAGCCACTTCTGGAGGGGAGGAGCTGTCAAATACATGAGGAATTGTCTCAAACCCAATGTGGCACATTATTGCACAGCAGGATCACACAGGGTGTATGGAGACAAGTGATGGACTGCACCCATTGAGGATCTGAGAAGGCACAAGAAACTGCTGTTGCAGAGAGGAGATCCCCTGCTACCAGGAAGTTAAATGGAGATAGATGACTGGGGGCACCACTTAGCCCTGAAATAAAGCCGTCAGGAGATGTTCAAAGAAGGAAGAGCCTGAAGTTAGAAAGGCAGCAGCGTTTTCTGTACCTGGCTGTCCAGTCCCAAGAAGATCAACATGAGGAAGAAGAGGCAGGACCAGAGTTGAGACACAGGCATCATTGTTACTGCCGTTGGATATGCTATGAAAGCCAGGCCAGGACCTGCCAACAGAGTGCTGCATGATCAAGAGTGTCCTGTGCACCACTGCCTGCCACCCAGCAACTCAGAGAGTGATTTACTGTCCTTCTTTAAAGACCATCTTGCCATGGCCCCATACACTAAAATACAGTCAGGACCTAAAAGCATTATAAAGGAGAATCATGCCAGCAGGGAAGGTGGGAATGACTCTGGCTGAAAGCCATGTCGGGGAGCACAGATCCTGCAAACCTGGATGCAGGCACCCACAGCAATAGAGGATGTAGATAACATCATGGACTTCACTGCATAGACTAGTTCATAAAAAGTCTCCTCTACTTCAAGCTTTTTCTTGTGCTTTGGCCCTAAAGTCTCAAGAAAAAAAGAAACCTACCTGATTCAGCCACTTCTGCGATGGGTACACCCTGCTTTTGAGCCATAAAGCCCAGCACAGAGAAAATGGCAAAACCAGCAACAAAGCTGGTGGCACTGTTCAGGAAACACAGCATGATGCAGTCCCTGGAAGGAGGTGAGATCAGAAAGAGAGCAGAATGAGCCCACTTTGGTCATTTCTGTACTCAGCTTCCTCAATCAGACAACATGAGTCAAGGAATATCAATACTACTCTTCAACTCTACTTCTAAAGTCAATAGCTCAAAACAGAACAGAGTCAAAAATGAGTCCGCTACTTTGTACCTCTGCATTCAATAGCTGTAGAACTTTATGTGGCAAAAAAGGGGGACAGAGAACACCACCGATGGCATGTAAGCAGGATGCCACAATGATGTTCACAGGGACATGGCAACAACAGAACTGACAGGAGTCAAGGGAAATAGAAAAACAACAGAGAAAAAGAGGAAAAGAGCAAAACAGAAAATAAGAGTTTGCAAAAGTAAATATGGTCAAGAAAGAGTAGTATCTGAAAACATTAACACGTTAACAAGGTCTATTAGGACAAGTACTAATGGGATAACCTAACGTATCACCTGACAAGGGCTGTGTCTTCAGTGTCTTCATTGGCTGTGCTGACATGGAGGCTTGAGAGCGCTATGGCACTTGTCTTCAAACATTTGTGCTCTTATGCAAAAACGGGGCCTCAGCTGGAGTTATCTGGGCTAGAAACTGCTCACCTTGAGCTCCTGCCCAGCAGCCAGGAGGCCTTGGCCAGCCCACAGCATATGCTGCCGTGGGCAGTGCAGACACCTAGCACATTTGGGCTGGAGAATTCGTCCAGAGCTAAGCTGGTGGCCAGAGCTACCTAAAGTGTTAGATGAAGGCTTCAGCACACCAGCCACTTGGTGACAGATACATTTCAGAAAAGCCATGGAAAAGCATTAACTGCCTGACCAGCAGCCATGGCAGCACCTGTTTGTGAATGGAGGAAAACGAGAGGGGACTCTTGACTCTGAAGCACCATTAAATGCTTCTAGCCTTGTTGGAGTAATACATGAAAGAATAACAAAGCCCTGCTCTTTGGGACTCTGAAGAAGTTATCAGTAATGGTCCTAAGGACTTTCTTCACTGAGCTTCTTACCAGGCCATGGAAAAAGCAGATCTGTAATCTAACACTCAGGAGGGGAAAGAGTAAGACAGGCCAGACAGATTTGATTAATCTCCTCAATATGATCAACATATCCTTGAGGGTGTGTTACTCTGCTTTTAGGACTGCTTTCCCCTTCACGGTTGCCAGTGGTGCCTCCACAGTGCTGCTCTCCTGTTTCCAAGCTGACTCATACCGGAGAGCATTGCTAATATCATTTTCTGGAGTTCCAGTGCTGCCTTGGTGACCCTCCATGCCTCTGCTGAGTCTTCTGCAACTGGGTAACTCTAAGCAGATCATTACACAAAGCAGCATGGCTAAAGGCCTTCCCGGGAGGCAGTGCCTGCCTCAGGTGTAACTCTGTGCCATTTGCCCTTGAGCAAATTTCCATGAAGGTGTGAAAAGTCCTGGCTCCTCTCACCTGTAACAGTTGTTGGTGTATTTGTTGTAGCTGCCCAGAGCTGTCAGGCACCCCTGGCAAATGGCATAAGAGAAGAAGATCTGAGTGCCTGCATCCATCCAGACCTGGAACAGAAAAGGACAATGGCTTCCAGCCCAGGCAACCAAATAAACAAACGCCTGGGCCCTGTCCAGCAGCCACCCCTCCATCAAAGCAGAACGAACCGCCTGAGACGGAGAGGCACAGCTCCCACGGAACGTGAGATACCTCTCTGGGAAAGCCCAGGTGACTGGACGGAGGGTCCTCCCAAGGAAAGCTTCCGCGAGTGCTGAATTTGCACGTTCCACTCAGAGTGATGCAGGGGTGCTGGTCCATGCCTGACACCACCCCTCCACCCCTTGTCATTGCAGCCTGGGCAGAGGGAACATCCCTGATAACATGGCTCCAGCTGAAGTTGGCACTATAAAGGGGTCATATCCGGGGACCCTCCATGGCTCAGGGCTCAGCAAAAACACTCAGGAGTCATCAAGTGAGGGCCAGCGAGGTCTCTGTATGGCAACTCTGCTCTGATTTCATGGTAGAAAAAGCTCAGTCAGATGGCTCACCTGTGCTCCTCCTTTTCCCCATGGAAGAGTCTGTTCTTCACTCAGTATTTTGGGGGCTCTCACGCTCTTCCAGGGAAGGCCCTTCCCTGTCAGTCAGCAGGCAGGAAGGAAATCAACCCACCTTTTGTTTGTTTGCTTGCTTTCCTCTCGCTCCTTTTTGATTTTTTTTTCCTTCAAGCAGCTCCCAGCTGCAGACATCCAGGCAGCTGCAATTTGGCAGCCCCCATAAAACCCCATCCAGGCACTGCTGCTTCAGTTCATACAGCTCCCTCACAGGCACGTGCATACTGGGAGCCCAGCAAACACGGGCACGCATCCTGCTTCACGCCAAAGCCCCAGGCTCTGCCTAGACTTGGTAGCAGGCCCTCTGCCCACCTCCGCTCTGCAGCAGCCCGGAAAGTCCATGTCAGCTTTTCCCAGGCTTTAAAAGATAGGGAGGTTTTCAGTAATTTAGCTATGACCATGAATAAAGCGCACTTGGCCTCAGCAAGTCCCCTGTTATTTATTTTGATATTAAAATGTCATTTATGTTCAGCTGGCTCCGAGTTTTCAGCACACCACAGATTTTGTATTGACAACACATAATTGCATCTGAAAGCCATTTGGGGGAAGACAGTGTGTTTGGCAGCTGGCTTGGGAGCAGTTGGGGCCTTGGCCATCTGGGAAGATGGGGGAGGTAAGCTCAGACTGCAGGCAAGGCGTGCTGCTGGCTGCCTCCTCGAGCAGACTCAGCAATTAGCAGTGGGGCCATTTGGACGCTCTTCCTCAGGGTGGGGGTCAGCACCGGCACCCCCTGGGTGGATGAGGCAGCCTGCCCAGCTCTGAGCTCGCGTGCGGAAGGGAGAGAGCGGTGCCTGGAGCAGACCCATGCTGGGCTCCCTGCGGGTCTGTGTACGCCCTGCCCAAATCCCTGCCAACCCCCCGCCCCACATCAAGCTGCAGCCGGGGAGGCTCAGGTTAGATATTAGGAGAAAAATATGCATGGAGAGAGTGGTGAAGCACTGGAACAGGCTGCCCAGAGAGGCGGTGGAATCGCCATCCTTGGCAGCGTTCAGGAAACGTGTAGATGAGGCGTTTAGGGACACGGCTTAGCAGGCATGGTGGTGATGGGTTTACAATTGGACTTGATGATCTCAAAGGTCTTTTCCAACCATTATGAGTCTATGATCCTATGATGTCTCCAAACTGGGCTGGCTTGAAGGAGCAGGAGACACAGGCGAGCAGGTGATGGGGATGACATGCACCCTCTGGCCAACCCCTGATCTGAAGAAGGGCACCAGCACCCTAGGAAGGGAGGCAAAGCTGCTGCCTGGCTATGCGCCCTGGGAGGGACCCACTGGAGCCAAACAAAGCTGTAATGGGGCCAGATAAAAATGAAAAGTGCTAGATTATTTTCTCTTTTCCTTAATTATTTGCATTTAAGATGCAGCAAAACCATCTGTTCCATGCTGAATATTTCATATATTNTGTCAGCTTTTCCCAGGCTTTAAAAGATAGGGAGGTTTTCAGTAATTTAGCTATGACCATGAATAAAGCGCACTTGGCCTCAGCAAGTCCCCTGTTATTTATTTTGATATTAAAATGTCATTTATGTTCAGCTGGCTCCGAGTTTTCAGCACACCACAGATTTTGTATTGACAACACATAATTGCATCTGAAAGCCATTTGGGGGAAGACAGTGTGTTTGGCAGCTGGCTTGGGAGCAGTTGGGGCCTTGGCCATCTGGGAAGATGGGGGAGGTAAGCTCAGACTGCAGGCAAGGCGTGCTGCTGGCTGCCTCCTCGAGCAGACTCAGCAATTAGCAGTGGGGCCATTTGGACGCTCTTCCTCAGGGTGGGGGTCAGCACCGGCACCCCCTGGGTGGATGAGGCAGCCTGCCCAGCTCTGAGCTCGCGTGCGGAAGGGAGAGAGCGGTGCCTGGAGCAGACCCATGCTGGGCTCCCTGCGGGTCTGTGTACGCCCTGCCCAAATCCCTGCCAACCCCCCGCCCCACATCAAGCTGCAGCCGGGGAGGCTCAGGTTAGATATTAGGAGAAAAATATGCATGGAGAGAGTGGTGAAGCACTGGAACAGGCTGCCCAGAGAGGCGGTGGAATCGCCATCCTTGGCAGCGTTCAGGAAACGTGTAGATGAGGCGCTTAGGGACACGGCTTAGCAGGCATGGTGGTGATGGGTTTACAATTGGACTTGATGATCTCAAAGGTCTTTTCCAACCATAATGAGTCTATGATCCTATGATGTCTCCGAACTGGGCTGGCTTGAAGGAGCAGGAGACACAGGCGAGCAGGTATGGGGCTGACATGCACCCTCTGGCCAACCCCTGATCTGAAGAAGGGGCACCAGCACCCTAGGAAGCGAGGCAAAGCTGCTGCCTGGCTAAGCACCCTGGGAGGGACCCACTGGAGCCAAACAAAGCTGTAATGGGGCCAGATAAAAATGAAAAGTGCTAGATTATTTTCTCCTTTCCTTAATTATTTGCATTTAAGATGCAGCAAAACCATCTGTTCCATGCTGAATATTTCATATATTCTTCTGTTTTTGCTGAGCCCATGAGTAGAAATGACCTAATATGCCCATATGCTGTAAAGACATCAGCGAAACGGCTGTGTTGCGCAGGGAGACTAGACTCCCTCCTAGCTCTTTTTAGGACGTCTCGCTGCTCTGCTCATCCTTTCTGAGAAGACAGCTAGCTCCTCAGCTCAAAGAGCCCCTCCATCCCTCACCCACCTGCGGGTCCATGAGCCTGGTAATGTCTGGCTTCAGGTAGAAGAGGATGCCCTCAGCAGCACCCGGCAGTGTCACTCCCCGCACTAGCAGGACCACCAGCATCAGGTAAGGGAAGGTGGCAGTGAAGTAAACGACCTGCAGATGCAGGAGAAACGAGAGGCAGGAGACTCAGCAGGGAAGGGGAGGTGGACACATCACCCGCAGGCACCCACCCCAGGCAAATGTCCCTGGACTCTCCTGTTGACTGTACTTGCTACCGCCAGCATGGGAGTGGGGTGGGAAATAAAATAACCAGGGGTACATCTCGCTGGTGATTTAGTTAATCTACTTTTTGCTCCTCACCCAGCCTGTGCCACTAGTTGTTCTGCTCTATTGCTTGTTTCCAGTCCAGACATTTCCCTGATCTCAAGCTGTTCTCTTCATCTTTCTGGAGCTGCAAAAGGAACCCAAATCTCTTCCTGTCTCTGAGTTTTAATGAGGAGTTATTAAAATGGTCCTGCTCGCAGCAAGAGTTTTCCAAATTAAATAGCAACTTTTGCTGCCCAATTTAAGACAACTCTGAGGGGGCCTTGTTTCTAGAGGATGCTCATGCAGTCTTACATCTCTTCAGTGCCTCTGAAGCGCACAGATAAAAAATTGGGGGCACTAGGAATCTCAAGGCCTTTTAAAGAAAATGTAGAACATTGTTTTTATAAAAGCTTCCTTTCATTTTTTCTTGTGTGTAATGTAAATTAATATTAGAGTAGAATTAATCATTTCTAATCCACTGCCTAATTTAGCATTTTTCTGTTTGCAAAATATCCACGAGCAAGTTGTAACTTCCTTACATGTATTCATTATTAAAATTCATCAAGTAATATGAATGCTTGTTTATTCTATGGATTCATGGTGAGGAGCCTAAAATGAAGCTGTTGCTGCCTTAGTGATAATTGGTTGAATAAGTCACAGTATGTGGCATTTTTGCTGTTCCCTGATTGAATGAAAATATGAGCACTTTTGGCACCAGTACTGAATTTTTACTTTCAGAAATCACTTCTGGGGAACATTTATAGAGATCTACTGAATGCATAAGGAAAGGAAACATGGAAAGAGCACAAGAGTGGGCAAAATGAATAAAAGAAAAAGACTTTTAAAGAAAATGAGTCTTCACAGAGTAATTTTAAGTTATTTTCCCAAGGTTGCTATTGTTTCTTTAAGTTCTGACTGCTTAAATCACAGAAATATAAACACAAGGATCAGGAAGGGCCCTCTTAGGCTAGCTGATTACTTTGCCTTTCAGTCAAACACAACGCCTCTTTATTCTGCACACAGAACACAATTATTTGCCTATTCTGAATTTTTTGTTACACTTCCTGCTGCTTATCCTCAGATGTAGTCAGTGAGGTAAAAGAAGAGAGGACCTGGATGTTTTGACAGTAGCCCTGTAAATCTCTCTCTCTCTCAAAAAAAGAAAAAATAAAAAAAATGCAGAGAATACAACCATCCTGTCTGGCACGTCCCAGGACAGAAATGCCCATCTTGTATGGCTGAACCATGTTCATAATGCCTAATTAATAAAAAGTAAGTTCTTTACCCCAAAAGTTGTGATGGAAAAATCTTATGAGGCACTAGGAAAGCCATTCCTGGGACTATCTGCATTTCCTGCTTCCCTTCACTCTTCTGTCTGACTTTACCTACCCAGATCAGCCTGACTGAACTTCTGTAGCCATCTCCTATACACAGCAAGCTCCCCACGCCTGTGGAGCACCGAGCAACAGGGACACTCAGTGTAAAGAGGACAAGGAGCTGGAGGGACACTGGGACATCTCAACTACCTTTCCTTGCAGGGCAAACAGCTTTTCAGATCCTTTCAACAGTCTGTGAAGGCAGAATGATACCTCCTGTGGAGATGGCACAGGAGCCATCTGAGTACTTGAGCCAACTCACAGGGAGCATCAGAGACCCCAATTTAAAAAATAGAACATCCCCTCTCCATGTGTGTTGAGTCTGGCTCTCCCTCTTTTCTCCCTCTGGTGTTTTCTGAACACATTGCTGGCACCATGGTGGCAGCTTCTCCCTCTCTCTGAGACGTTATGTTCCCTCCCGCCGTGCCCCAGCTCAAGACTCATTGCTGGCACTCTTGAATGAGAAGTGGTGGATGACAGGTGAGCACAAGCCAGAGCCAGAACCAGAGGCACCAGCAGAGACTGGACAAGGGTCCTCAACAAGTCAAGGCCACGGCAGCTCCCTAAGATGCACCCCAGGACTTGACACATTCATTCCATCCACAAAGATAACCAGTCCACCTGATTTATGGGATCTGCCACAACCAGGGAGCACTGACTCCAAAGTAACCTGCCAAGCCCAAGACCACATAGTCAGACCTTTCCCACCCCCAGACATAAATAATAGTGTAGGAAAAGGAGGCAAGAAGGATACACGACCAAGGTGGCTACGGGCAACAGCTTGCCTAGCATGCTTAAGAGGGGTTGAAATTGGGAAGGAAATGCAAGAAGACGATAAGAAGATTTAGGGACTAGGAGAATGATCTCTGCTCCTACTTTGCCTGTGGACTTGACCCCCTTCCAGATGCAGAAGTAGCAGATGATCCACGCGAGCAGGAGACACAGAGCCAGTTCCCAGCGCACGGTGCCCAGTTTGTGAATACCGTCCGTGAGCCTCAGCACTCGCTTTCTGAGAGCATCCAGGGACAGGGAGAAAAACATTAGACTGCATTCGTCCACACATCACACCTGTCCCCCATTATCCCACCCAAAGCCCTAACAGACTAACCATCATACAACTGCCCAGGACTCCCAGACACGTAAATTATCCCAGCTCTTTCTATAAGCTCCCCGCTCTGCCACTCTTGCTGCTCCACCAGATGCTGTAGTCAGCCTAAGCCTTCTGCTCTCTAGAGCTCATGGTATCCTGCCCTTCAGACTTATGTCATCACNACCCAAAGCCCTAACAGACTAACCATCATACAACTGCCCAGGACTCCCAGACACGTAAATTATCCCAGCTCTTTCTATAAGCTCCCCGCTCTGCCACTCTTGCTGCTCCACCACGCGCTGTAGTCAGCCTAAGCCTTCTGCTCTCTAGAGCTCATCCTGCCCTTCAGACTTGTGTCATCACCAGCCCTGCAGTGCTCTCCCGCCTTGTTAGCTGCCCAGTAAACCCCGCTCAATCCAAAGCAGGTCACCAAGGTCATCCTCGCCTCTCTTACTCTGGTCTCCCATACACTGTGAACATACTATATGTAGGAATAAACTTTTTTTTTTTTTTTTTATGATTCCCATGCGTTTCCTTGAACCCCAGTCCCTGGATCTTCAATACCCAAAGTGAACCACAGGACAGCTGAGCACTGCAGCTCACATAGTTCCAATAACCCAGTCCTGCGCATACCATTCCTATGCACTTCTTCCTCCAAACCGGGACCCCCTTCCCTTGCATCCGTTCAGAATCCCCAGACAACCATTTCAGAAGGACCAGAGCCTCGCTCTACACTTTGCGAAGAGAACAGGGCTGCAGAGGGGATCTGTCATGATGCAGACTCATTCTGCACAAATGGGTGCATCTCCTCATCTTCTGTGCCCTGCCATGGCTAAAAGGGAAAAAGGACACTCATGCCCGCAAAAGGCATTTTCAAGAGACATAGATGAAAAAAAAAAACAACTGTTGGTGAGGTTTTATGTTACCCCCAGCACCATGGCCAAACCTTCCTGAGTCCCCTCAATGATATAATTTAGTTGTCTCAGTGGTGTTCCCCAGGCATGAGCCTGGACAACCTGAATGGCTAGGAGGGCTGTTTGTCTTTTACTCCAAGCAACATTTGGTCAGAAGAAGAGAAATGACAGTTTTGCAGCTCTCTCTTTCACTGTAGAGGACTCTTGACAGTCTGTCCTGGTCTTCTTACACTTGAGAGCCAGCAGTAGCCTGCAATACATACCTCCTGCCTCCAGCAAGCCCTCATTTCCTTATGGTGCATCTCTCTGATATCCAAACACCTGAGTGTGGGTACTGCCATGCCAGAAAGGGAACATGCCTGTGCACGTGTGTACAGGAGCACCCAGGTGTAGGTATGGTGCAGGTACTCTTTTGGGTGTATCTAGTACTCTTGCCCCTCAGCTGTGTTGCACAGACCTCCAGGCTTTTTGCTGATCTCCTTGTCAGTTCAGGGCATGGTGCTCCTCACGTGCGGTCTGATACTTTGCACCTCACCTAACCTTACAGAGATCCCCTGGGATATTCCTACAGCTTGAATGAAGAACATGAACAGAGAGAAAGTGACCACATACTCCCAAAACTCAACCACAGAGGAGGTGGCGTTTGCAGGCATCGTCCTGTTGTCCAAGCTGGAGCTATTCAAGAAGTCCACACAGAGATCTACCGAAAGAAAAGGAAACTGATGAGCCAGAGAAATTCTCTAAGGTCCCTCCATGAGAGATATTCCTTCCCCTTTGCACCCCACACTTCCCTGTAGCTGCAAATAGATCCTTTACATCGTGCATTAGAGCTTCCCATTAAACTATTTCATCTCATTAAACATCTCATTAAGCTCTTGCTTTCCCCACTCCCAAATGAATCCCACCTCAGGAGCAGCCAGAGGGCTAGTGGAAGGAAGAAAGAAAATGGGAAGGAGAGATTGGGAGAGTGATTTCCTGCCAAATGGAAAACAGATGGCTGCAAATTGTAGATTACTGTGGGATAGCCAGTATGAATAACAAGGGCACAAAATCCCATTCTCAGCAAAACACACCATTCCCTGCTACACACACATTCATGCATGTGCTTGCAGATACTATAGTTGTCTTTATGTTCTGCTTCCCTTTACCCAAACCTGTCACATAATCTGAAATTCCTAAAAACAGAGAAGATTCCCTAAAACCAAGAAATTCACATCAGTGTTCATCTGGAAAGTGAAAGAATGTCCACAGGAAAACACAGGAAGCCTAGCTATGGTTGGAATGCTTCTGCATGGTGAGAGAGTATCTGTGGCTTTCCTGTCAAAAAAGTCCATGTTAGGGGAGCTGAAAGAATCAGATCTGCAGTTCAAAAAGATGGTTACATCTGCTGGGATTAAGGAGCAAGGAAAGTGGTGAGTGGGCAAAATTAACACATGAGGAATTGAATTACCTGACAAGAGAAAAAGGAAAAAAAACTCAAACTTCTGCCAAAACCTTTTCCAGACTGACTTCTATTGAAAGCAGAAGCTGTTCCACTACAGTAAAATGGGCTTGTCAGGCCATCTGATCGATGATGTTTCTCTCTCATCAACTCGACTTTCCCAGACACTGCTGAAGTGCCCTAAATAAAACCAAACTTGGGCCTTTGCTGTTTGGTATAGTTAGGAGAAGAGTAGATGGAGATGAGTCCCCTGGCCAAGATATAAATATAGAGGCTTGTACAGATGTCATTAGAGGAGGAAAAGGGTGCACAGGAATTAGAGTCTTGTGCTATTTTTTCTGCTGTGGGAGATCTGTATTGGTAAAATCCTCCTGTTTAGGCCTGGTCTATAGGCCTGGTCTTTTGGTTTACCCAAAGGTGAGTGTGCAAAGGAAAATAGTTCTGTACAGGACAACAACTGTCCCAGTAATTCTAAAGGAGTGGGATAGCAAACAGGAGTTGTGAGATAAATTATTGTACTAGATCCAAACAAAAAGCTCTTGCCATGTGGAGAGGAGTACAGATTTCTTTGAAAATTATGTCAGCACATCTTCCCCACTTCACACAAAAATATGGAATTTTCAAGAAAATCTCCATCCCAAAATTTCTTTATTCATAAGTACCCTCCCCTGTCATTAGGCATAGCATCAGACCATTATCCTTCCTGACACTCATCCACGGTAAGTGAAGAACGCTGCATTCACTGGATCCCTGGCCATAGAGACTCTCATGAGATCTACCTTTCTTGGCATCACACTGTGACACCCATGGTAAACTGCAAAGTGATGGTGGAAACCAAAGAAGTTCATCTATAACCAAAACATCTTTATATCAATATGATACATTTTCTACAAAACTAAAATAATTTCTAAGAATTGGGAAAAGGGGAGAGTAGCTATTTTTGAAGGAAAATTTCCCTCTCCACTTGCCCTTTGCAGGAGTGAGCCACATGGAGGTATACCTGAGTTCCAGGGGTTACTGCAACTGGCCCACGGCAGCACAGCAGTGAAGGAGCTGAACAGGTAGAAGAGTGCCCAGCACAGGATGATGATGTAGTAGATATTCAGATAGGACTCGATGACTTGTGAGGCATAACCGATTCCTGAGAATAAAAGCAATAAATGTGAGGATAAGGCTGCCATCCATCTCCCAGTGTGTCAGATGAAATTCTAGGCCATATCCAAGCAGGAGAGGTGCAGTGCCAACAACTTATCTCAGGGAAAGAGAAAGAATTTTGTAACTTTGCACACAGAGATGGGAACATATTACTGGTATCTCCAGAGAGGTCGTAAAGTGCAGTGTTGGGGCAGAAGTGCAGTGCTAGGAGTCAAAAGCTCTGGCCTCACATCCTAGCTGCGCCCATCACTCACTGAGGTATCAGAAAGGCCTCTAAAGAGCAAATTCAGCTTTTTAAAAACAGCTGTCAAGGTCCTTTGAAATGTCTTTCCTGTCCAGCCTCCAGCCCTGACTCCAGAGGCCACAGGTCTCCCTTGGGTCTTGCAGGGATGTCTCATAGACCCTCCAGGGCATTTTTAACAGCACTGCATGGCTCTGGTTAAGTGAATAAAACAGACCTTTAATCTGCATGAGCAAAGATTTCCTTGTCTGTGAAAGGAACAGGGAAATTATGAATGTTAAATTCATTAATGTCTTAAAACCATTAATGGACCTTTCTCCAGCAGAAAATAAGGGCTATAGGAGATCTGACTCGTATCCCTTTGCCTTAACCACAGCACCAGCTGTCTCTGGACTGTCAAACTAGTGATTCCAGCTCAACAGAGGTGAATGTCAGCCTGCAAACACTATCACGACAACAGCTAGTGGAGAAGGAGCAGTATAGGGCACTGCAGGCCAGGTAGCCTTCCTCACCTTCTCCTCTCCTGGATATTTGTCCTGGCCTGTATACAGGCGCCTGTTTGTTGACGCTTTGCTCTTCGCCCTCCTGTTTGTTTGCCACGCTCCCCTCATCTCTGCCAGGCTCTGAGCACCACAAAGCAGACGCTGTGGTTTGCACACTGCGCCACTGCCATCAGCCGTCATGGCAAACCAGTGCTCACCTACTACCCCCTGCACCAGCAACAGAGACCAGAGGAAAACAAGTTTGGGAGAGGGAGGGAGGAGAGGAAAAAAAAAAGACGAAAAAAAAAGACTCCCGAAAGGGCTCGTAGTCAGTAATTATTAGAAGCCGTCACCAGCATTTCTGCTTTGACTCACCTTCAAAGATGGGGCAGATCTTCCCCCAGGACGTCACCCCTCCCTGGCTCGTGTACTGCCCCAGCGAAATCTCCAGGAAGAACAGTGGGATCCCACAGGCAAAGAGGAAAATGAGGTAGGGGATGAGGAAAGCTCCTGCAGAGAGAGGCGAGAAGGGGAGAAGGCACTGGAGAAACTTCCTCAGAGTCTTATCCCTGCGAGCCCTTACCAGGTACAGGGGCCAAAGCCGGAATCAGCTACACAAACACAAACATTTCTCTGAACTAAATGTGCAGCCTATGCAGAAGAACAAAGTCCCTAACTCCTTCCTTTCTTGGAAAAAAAATAATTACAAGAGTGCTCTGTCCCATGCTATTGCAGCACTTCTGTGTTTGATCTTAGGCACAACCTGGAAGCTGAACAAAAACAGATGGTACTGGAGAGGTTGCCCCCACTGTCACAACATTCTCGTTCAAGTTTCCAGAAGAAATCAGGTAAATCAAAAGGTATCATGGGTTCACAGTCGTTCTTTCTTTCCCAGGAATTGCAACAAAAGGCTCCATTGCCCAGAAGACACAAATCTAGAGACTGTTGACATTTCCTGGTAAATATTTGATGCAAAATAAGTGCTTGAGAATTTATTCCCATATTTGGCAAGTAATTTTTACCAGAATAATAGATATAGAGGTTGAAAGGAATGGCAACAGAGCATCTTTCCAGCNCCCTAACTCCTTCCTTTCTTGGAAAAAAAATAATTACAAGAGTGCTCTGTCCCATGCTATTGCAGCACTTCTGTGTTTGATCTTAGGCACAACCTGGAAGCTGTGGAGAATGAAGGGAAAAAAAAAAAAACAAAAACAGATGGTACTGGAGAGGTTGCCCCCACTGTCACAACATTCTCGTTCAAGTTTCCAGAAGAAATCAGGTAAATCAAAAGGTATCATGGGTTCACAGTCGTTCTTTCTTTCCCAGGAATTGCAACAAGAGGCTCCATTGCCCAGAAGACACAAATCTAGAGACTGTTGACATTTCCTGGTAAATATTTGATGCAAAATAAGTGCTTGAGAATTTATTCACATATTTGGCAGGTAATTTTTACCAGAATAATAGATATAGAGGTTGAAAGGAATGGCAACAGAGCATCTTTCCAGCATTTCCAAAATGAAAAGGTTGAATTTCTCTCTTCAAATTCTATTTTTCATTAAGATACAGGAGAAGTCTTAAGAGAAGTCAAATGAAATAAGGAATTAAAATAATCCAGCAATGGGACAAATGCTCGGTTAAGTTTAAATAAAATACTTCAGAGTAACTCTTGAAAAAGAAGAGTAGAAAGGAACCAATTGTTTTCCTAGAAACAAACAAAGAAGAAGCAATAGGGAAAAAAAGTGCTGCAAAGGCAAAACAAAACCAAAATAAAACAAACAAAAAGATTATACCTTGCTCAGGCATGTTTTAACTTATTTTCCATCTTTTTAGTTCGGCTACTAAACCAAAACACTCAATTCTTTCCTTATTCTGCTCCAAACTGCTCCTAAAATCTGATTTATTTCTTAATTTTCTCCTATCATAGCATAATCTTTCTCCCCATCATGGACGTACAAATTTTACACTTTCTCTCCCCTCCAAGCATAGACAGCAAAAGCAAAGTAGGTCAAGGCAACTGCCTTCCTAGTTGGAACAACATCTGTCAAGGTTTCATCATCATACAGTGAACTTTGACAACGAGTGTCTCCTACCACCAGTGCCTGGAGAGCCCTCAGCTGTTTGCACTAGAGATGTGGGCTCTTTCCCTCAGCAGAAGCAGACCTTCTCCCCCAGGCCCATTCCTCCCGCACCAGGACAGTCATCCACACTGAAATTCCTTCCCATGACAGAAAATTAACAATTAGGAACATTTCCTCCATTTTTTTTTAAGCTAACAATGTTAAAATAACAAGCAAGATCCAGATTTCCCCTAAACACAGCTGTGCCATAGCTGCAGGGGACCTGAGGCCAGCGGAAAGGAGGGTGGATCACAGCGCCAGTCCAGGTTTGTGGAGCTGGGGACATGAACTGTGCGTGATAACCAGAGGCAGCTGCTGCGTTTGATGATACAAGACTTCTTTAAGCCGTGTCTTTAATAGAATTCTATTATTCTGTACGTAGATGATTAACCTTTCAGAAGGTCTCAGACCCTGTTTTCTGATACTATTTGCCCCAGAGATTGATCCATTTTTTGTCACTGAGTAGCAAGAGGGCTCCTTACACCCTTACCGGCTTGCTCCTCTTAAACCTTTCCCCGATCTTTAATGCCTGTTGTGATCTTCTCCCCAGTTTTCTTGAGGACCGTCTTTCTTTACAAGTCAATAACGCCAAAAAAATAGATCAAATTTGGAAGGGCAGCCACTGATAAGTTTACACTCAGTTGCTTGACAGAAAGTCAGCATAACTCTCTTTATTACATCTATTTTTACAGCTTTAAAAGTATCTTTCTACATCTGGAGCTGCAGAAAAGCAACAGAATAGCGTTCTCCAGTATGGGAGCTGGGGAGGTTACACTGATGGTAAATATCTTTTTTTACAGCAGCTCCAAAGACTTTTATCTTTTAGTGTCATGGGAAAGACAGTGTCTTGTTGACCATTTGGTTCCCTACTGAGCTGGGCGGCGGGGAGTATGTACCTTCTACAATAGCTGCATATTTTCTGCAGTGGTAATGTGCAAGCTGGGAGAGGAGGACGCTCCCATGATAATCTGTTCCAAGCCTGCTGACCTCTGAATACACCCTAAAATATTCCAGGATAGTTTAGTTAAATATATATATATATATATATATGTTCAATAGACATTTAAAATGAAAAAAAAGTAGTCTTTTCATTTAAGCTAATTAGCATATAAATTGCAAAGACTGCTGAACTGGATACCATAGCATAAACTATTTAGAGATATCATCTGAGCTCAGGAAGGAATTTTCCGTGCAAAATCCATGACATTTCTACCCCTGCTTTCAAAGCGTCGGTGCAGAATGGCCTATTAAATTAGATGCATGGTCAGTGTTTTCCATCCCAGGCAGTTCTGACTTGCATTTGTTGCCTCATTGGCCATCATAAAAATCTCATAGGAAAACAAAAGGTCAGGTGAGAACCATCCCAAGGTCCAAAAAAAATCACCATCCATTTTTTTAACTATTCTTCCAGCTGACCCAAAGCTCATTTGGTTCAGCAGAGACATTTTATCGACTCCAGCTTGATTCAGATAAACTCCAGTAGCAGCACAGGTGACAGGAATTTGGTAGTCCTGTGACAAACAGCACTGAATCATTAATCCATTGTGTGCACTGCTCTGGGAAAGGGAAGGACTTTGCAACTTGGTCTGCAGAGAGAGGAATTTTAAGAGCAGAGGAACATACACAGCTCAGAGTGTTATATCAAGATGATTATATTAAATAAGAGCAAGAGAAGTTATTGCTTTATTTGACATGTAATCTATTATTCCTCCTTCTTCCTTATAAGAAGATTGATAAAAGCTCTGATTTACTAAGAAAAGTTAGTGACAGTCAATTATTCTCTCATCTCTTCCACGGTTTCTTTTTATTGTCATGAGAAATTATAATTTTTAACCATGTGATGATACTTCTGCCATTCCATTGGGAAAAGGAATCTAGGAAGTCATCCTACAAACAAAAAGGAGAGAGGAACCTTCCTGGGAGCAGATTTCCCTAGCCGTGGGTTGAGCACTAGCAGAACTGCTCCTGAGGCCTTCCTCAGGAGGAAGGTCCTCCTCCTTCCCATCCTCCAAGCAACTCCTTCACCCACGTGCAATGGAAGATGGCCCTTCCGTCTGACACCTTCCAATAGGACGAGCACCTTGGCTCTTCACCTGCCCACCTAGGGTGAGTCACACGTGCTGTGAACTTACCGCCCCCGTTCTTGTAGCAGAGGTACGGGAACCGCCACACGTTTCCCAGACCGATGATCTCCCCAGCCACGGACAGGACAAACTCCACTTTGTTACTCCACTGGCCTCTTTCTTCCATTTCTTCCTCTTTTAGCTCTTCAGGCCCTGCCACAGCCCCATTGGATTCTGCAGTTTTCCTCATGGCTCTGCAGAACAGAGGAAAAGCAGAGCACAGGACACAAAGGGCTGCTGTAGGACACCCTGATGGAAGGTGGAGAGAATGGCCCTAGCGACCAAAATGAATGCATTCATAGTGTTACCACCAGGTCCCCCTCGTTCTTTGGAAAATAGCTTATTTAAAGTCAGCACAAAGCATTTCCTCATGGATATTTCCAGGGAGAACTTTTCTCCCCACCGTGCCTACCTAGGCCTTCCCAGGGCTCCTCCTGTCTGCCGGTAGCTTGGCTGTGACTTTAGAAACAGCAATTCTGAGGAAGAGAAAAGGAATTGGAGATTAAAGAAGGGGCACAGGAGCAGAAGAAATTCCTCTTCCCGGTATGTACACTGTCTTTTTCTGACACAGCTTCAAAGAGCAGGTAGAGATGTTATGGATTATTAGTCTGAATAAGAATGGAAGACCTGTCTTTTATTTTCATGCACTGGCAGGGGGTGCTGAATTACTGTCTGTGACAAAGCGGTCACCATGCTATATTACAGTACAGCACCACATCTGAACAAAATATACACATGCTGATTCGACCCAGGCTCACCTTAATAACAAACAAACATGAGCAACAGACCTCTGCCTCATTGCCCAACCCTGCAAAGAAAACAAAGCAAGGAAACAAAGCCCATGAGATTAGCAAAAGGCCCTCATACTTGTGAAGAGCTCAGGTGTTTCAAGGCTGGGTGAGGATGTGCTAAGAAAAGACAAGCTCAATTATTGCAGTGATGCTCAATTATTCCTAGTGTGTTACTAGGAAAAAGCNTGAAGAGCTCAGGTGTTTCAAGGCTGGGCGAGGATGTGCTAAGAAAAGACAAGCTCAATTATTGCACTGAAAATGTTACTTGGAAAAAGCACAGCCAGGCAAATACAGAGGAAATTCGCTGTCTGACATTGAATGTGACTGGGCCTGTAGATGGTACAAGGAAGACATTCTCCCCATCTATACTAAATCCTGAGTGGTGTCTAGCATCATCTTAATTAAGCAAAGTTAGAGGCCATTTGCTACAAGATAAAATTTTCCATCATATGCAAGCTCCTTTTTAATTATCTGGTCCATTTAAATCTAGCCAAAATTTGCACAGACCAGACTAACTCTTCTTGTTGACATTTTCACATTGATTACAAGAATCTGAGTGTGAAAGTAAAGTGCAGAGAGAAAGATTTCCCCTTGACTAGCTAAAAAATTTTCCTCAAAAGATTGCTCCAGCTAGTATACTGAGGTCAGGATGCATGCGGAACTCCAAATGGAGGACACAGATCTTATGTGAGTGGCATTGCAGGTGAACGGTATCAACAAAGTCCTAGAGGTAGCTACATCTCTCCAGTGGCAATTGAACAGAAGCTTTGATGGTGTGAGTAGCATCAGCAGGGGACACACATTCCCTTTGGCTTTTAACATAATCAAATAGTTGTGAGAGACCATTGAAGGCTATGCCATGAAAATAACATATCTCAACTGTTATTTCAATAATAGCTGTTCCCAAGACGATTTATTTTGCTAATACTGGTGTTTCAATGATCATTTGTTCTCATTTTGCAAGGGGAACAGGAGACAGCTGTGCTTTTTTTGGTGTTGTGGGAAGCTGAAGATGCTGGAGAGGTTTAATGTTACCTGCATGTTGCTTTTGGGCTACTTTTAAGCTAACAGTAAGAATTATAACTCAATCAGTGAGAGTTTGTTTATTAGATCCCAGAATCCAGGATTAGTCATTGCAAAACAAGCTGGAAGCAGGGATAGAGTCTTTCCTGGGCTGGCAGGGAGGCAGTACTAGAAATGATTTCTCTTGTGGTAGACAGCTTCCCGTTGGTCTTACTCTTGCAGAAAGAGAGCCAGCAGGAGCCTTCTCTCCCTGGCTTGAAGCCAAAGGAGAGGTTTAATTATTGGACTTTTAGGACTATTTTCCAGGAATAAGTTCAGGTTGGATATTAAGAAAAAAATCTACACAGAAAGAGTAGTCAAATCCTGGAACAGGCTGCCCAGGGAAGTAGTGGAGTTACCCTGGCAGTCCCTGGCAGTGTTCAAGAAACATGTAGATGAGACACCTAGGGACATGGTACTTGGATCTATTCTGGCTCCTTGTCTCCCAGGTAAGATCCAAGTACAAGTCTGGATGCGGCTCTGTCCAGGGACCGCTCCCAATAAGCAGAAAGAACAAGTTCTCCCCACACTTGACTCCACCCTACAGGACCTCCAAACCTATCCAACAAACTTTGCACCTTCAAATAGGATGGATAGGAATATGCATTCGCTCTCTCCTCATGCACAGAGTTATTCTCTAGTTCTCTCACTTCAGGCCAGCATTGTGATAGGAGTCAACATATGGACAGCAGGGAATATTGAGTGGCTAAATCACTGGGAATTGCAGCAAGTATGGTCCTAACATTAAACTGATGCCTATGAACACCAGGGTGTTTCTTCTGGCGAGGTTCAGCAGAGGAGCAGGAGCTGATTACCCCTGCTTGTACTTAATACATATAAGACAGTGTATCATGATGTATCATTTGCTTCTGTAAATTGCCCAATGTAAATGAAATGATTTAATAAATCCTGACCCTGTGGATATATCAGGCCAAGGGGCATGGAAAGGCACAGACATATGAAAAGCTAACTTTTATTGAACACTCATAATGAAGCAGACTGTGTTTGGCATGAGGCATATGTCCTCCCTCTGTCATTAAAATAAAGAAATGAAAACAGACCTCCCAGTGTTCCACATCAATTTCTCTGGAGATGCCCAAGGCAGCATCACTCTCTATTTCTGCATTTGCCCTGGTGCTGAAGGGCCCATTGTATTCCCTTTGAAATCAGCAGATTTCCAAGGATGCAGAGCACTGAATCCCATACAAAGCATTAACACTGCCTTCAGTAAGAAGGGCTGCAGCTTGAGCAGAGGAGCACAAAACATGAGGAAGGGCAGACAGAGGTCGGTGACTGTAGAGCCACCTATTCAAAAATATTGCAGGAAAATTTTGACCCCTTTCTCAAATTTGAGTGTTTTTTGACATTACTTCTCATAAGGACTTACACATGGCCAGTGCCTGTGGACACAACCAGTATTACAAATACCAATGAACCAGGGTGCTAAGGAAATAACCTTCCTTCCTTCCCTGCCCAGCCTTTGCCCTTTATAGCCCATATGCTGAGAACACCGATTTACAGGCACCATTCCCTCAGCCCCCAAAATCACCATGCTCTACAGCATATTTGGACCTGCCCTTGAGTGTCCTGCTGCATCAGTCCTCCAACAGGACCTCTCAGCCCAGGTTTAAAGAAGGTGGTGCAATCAAGAGGTCCTCTCATGCACCCCAAATGCTGGCTGGTGCAATCCTACCAGAGCACTGATGGCTCCCTGCTGTGGCAATTCTCCTGGTCCCAGCTTTGTCCCCCCTCCACTTAGCTCTCCTGCTGGATTGATTGGTAGATGGAAATGAGAGCTCCTCCAGGCAGCCTTTTCTCAGTTCCCGAAACCCAAGCAAGGCCCTTTTCCCGCTCCCTATCTGCAACACGGCCTGCCAGCTGGCTAATCAGTTCATTCAGATGCTGCAGCACAGCCTCCTCATCCTAGAGAGTAGCAGAGCTCCACGCACTGTCAAATGGGAGAGAAAAAATAACACATACTTAATGAAATGTGTTTGATCTGTCACAGTCCTCGGCACGTTCCAGTTTGCTGCAGTCCAGGGCACATTATCATGTACGATGGTGCTTAAGCCTGGGCTTATTGAGGATGTCATGAGAAGCTGACAGGAGAGGACTTAGCTAATTTCTTTACTTTTATTCTTTTCATGCAAGGTGGATCCAAGAGCCAGCCTATTTCTACTAACGTTTGTGTTTTATGTGTTTTTGTGCTATACCTGTTTTACACAGGGGCCACGGAGGACCACAAATGCAGAGTCACCTCCAATGTAGGGTCAGACCATGGCCCCAACCCTGTAACCAGCCTTAACCTTAGAGATATCTGGGTCAGGATTTGGACTTTGCAATTACTCTGAATCTACAGTAGGTCAATAGAAAGCACTGAACAATAACACTGGGACAAACAGACTTTCAGGGAAGATATTGCATTCAGAGGTTTATTTACCTATTTAAAACAGGGGAAAGCACACTGCCTATGAAAGCAAGCTGTCCTGAGTGGATACAAGTAACAGGATTGAAACTAAGCTAGTACCCTAAACCTTAGCACTCTATGCCATGATCTCCACCTCCTCCTTTCCCAGGCAAAGCAACATGCAGCATTACACATCTCCAGTATTTCCCTCCTCTGTTTGCCCGCTGTTTCTAAGGACAAACCTATTCACACACCTCCTGGCTCTATTCCTAAACATCTAATCCTACTGTGCCCTCGCCCTATATATTCTCAGACCAGATGGGGACTCAAATAGCTTCTTGTTTCCAGCTAGGAACAATTTGACTCTCCCACAGCAGCCATAGCCACCCGCCGTGGTGCATCACTCCTAACTCACAAAGCCATTTTCTTCTCCCATCAGATTCGCTTGCTCTTTATATGCAAGTTCGAAGAAAAGATTGTGCCCCTTGCTGCCCGTACTTTTCACCTAAACTCGTTCCTCTAAATCCACTGGTCTGAGACGTTTTTCCCACTGATAAGTCTGACACTGTCTCTAGCCCTACTCCCTCTCCTCAGCCTGTTCATCCACCAACAGCATCTTTCTTCCTTGGATCCCTCTCATCTTACTGTCGCTATTTCAGAGGTGACCCGTTGCACTTTCTTCCATCAACACTATGAAGAGGTGCCCAGAATATCCTTTGCAAATATAACTACCAGCCCGTTGTCTTCCTGAAGAGAAGATGGGGGCTTCTTTTCTGCCCAGTGCCACAGGCAACCCAGGGTGAAAGTAACTGGGTTGGTTTGGAATATGCTGTGTGGAGGCAGCCACAATTTTTAACTCATGAGATTTAATGCTGAGAAAACAAGAATCCACATGGATTTTCCCAGTCACTAATACACAAGCACACAGCTTGCAGTCAGCCAAAAGCACAGGCTACAGCAACTAGTTCTCTTCTTCAGCACTTGAATAGACTAGTCCAGTCTTCCCTTGCTCGTGTCTTTTGTGTTATGTTACTGCAGCACCTGCCCCTGTGGGGTCCTTCAGGTAAGACCATGGAAGGCAAGGCAGAGCAAGGGTGCACCCGAAATGCTTTGAGCACTCATAGGTTCACTGTGGTGCGCAGAAAACACAGTGTAGAAATGCAGGAGAATAGCATTCATGGGTTATATTTGGGAACAGCTGCCAATAAAAGGGGGAAGCAGGAACGAAAGAGAAAGGACCCGGAAGGAAATGGAAAGTATCCCTTGAAAGCCCCTCCCTGGGTGGAAAGGGCTTCTCCGAGGCTTACGGCTGGCTGCTCAGGTGAGACAAGGCGCCAGAGAAGGAAGGAAGAAGCCACGAGAGATTCCCCTGCTGCACGTTTTCCTGCACGCCAGACAACCGNGCGCCAGAGAAGGAAGGAAGAAGCCACGTTTTCCCGCACGCCAGACAACCATGCCTCCCGCCACACGCGAGCTCCTGCTGCTGGGAAGCCAGCATTCTCCCTTAGACCTCTTCTGCTGCTTTATCTCAAGGTAAACGAGAGGGAGACAAACCTCAGGAGCGAACAATGAGACAGCAATTGAGACATCTCGTTAAAACGCACGAGATAATGCTTATCGGAGGAAACACAATTTAAAGCACCTTTGGACACTTGTAGGTGCTGCCTGAGCTGCGGGAACCACAAGGCAGGATTGCAGGTGACACTGCAGACAGCTGAACTGCATTTATAGTTTCTGTTTTATTTCACAACAAGCAGCAGCCAAGCATGAAAACTGCAATTTAAGGCGGGAAGGGAAGAATATGAAGGAAAACAGGCTGCACTGTGTTACAGAAGGAGTAGCAGGAGGACACGGAAAATTCTCCAGTTGCCTGATATGAACCAGCAGTCAGTCGGCAGCTGAAATCCTGCATTGAATTTTGATGGCAAGAAGAGAGGACAGCTGAGGGAGCACAAAGCAAAAATCAGGAGTATGTGAGAAATAGCTGTGCCTGAGCACAGCTTAAGGAACAAACTTAGTTGGATTAGTGCATGAGGGTTGCCACTGGAATAGGTTGTAACTGCAGGAAGGACAGGAAAATATTAGCAGTAGGAATCAGTACTTTTCAGATGGTTTAAAAGCAGCTACGTGAATGGGGCTGGCTGCTTTAACCACAGCCGTTTCCAGATCCAAACACTGCTAGCAGAACAGCTCGCTCCAACTGCTAAAAGGAAAAGGGTAAGGAAACATGTAGCAAGAGAAAAACTGATCAGCTCCTGGACAGCATTCAAAATTAAAATGCCTTTCATTCCAAGCTGATGAAAGCTAGATGGTTTCTTTACACCTTCTAATTAACTTGCAGGTTGTGTGGGCTATAGGGCATTTTCAAAGCGTCTGCTCAGCAAGGTTCATGGGGCATAGGAGGCTGTAAAAAGGAGAAGATCCTGCTTGTGTTTTCTCCAGGAAGAAATAAGAGCAACGCTCCTGCAGTTGGTGAGTTCACTGCTCACTGTTGTCAGCAAAGAGTGAGATAAGGAGCAATTGCAAATGTGCTAATGGCATGTGCACCTGTGATACAAGCTGCAAACGCAGAGACCCATCCTTCAGAGCACACACAACCAGCTGAGCAGGGGACTGGACAGCTCCTGCCTGTCGTTTGCTATGAAAGCAGGAGAGCCTCCATGTCCCTAACGGAGGCTGATCTTTCCTGATGGCAGCACCAAGTTACTCATGAAATGCAGCACAGTTTGCTCTCTGCTCGGGTTCAGTCTCTGTCCGTGTTGAACCTAGATGACAGAGATGCAGAAGTGGTTTCTTACTTCAGCTTAGGAAAAGTATCAAGATTAACTGATGGGGTCTGTAAAGGGGAGGTAAGTATGAACAGAATCCCACCTCTACCTTTGCATCAAACCAAATACACTCAGACAAATCCTGCTCATATCTATGCCACATAGCACGAGGGCCCGTAGCACACAATTTTGGCAGGATACATCCTTCTTTCAGGGTACCACTGTGACGGGTCCCCTGGGGCACATCCTATGGACCCAGAGGACCATAGGCAGACCCCATTTGCCAGGAGCCTCCTGATGCCTAGGCCACGTGGCCGGAGGCATCTTGCTGAAGTCCTGTGGTTGTGCCAGGACACTCTGGCACCCACCAAAGTGCAGGTGCCTGCACAGCCCCTTGCTGAAAGGGCAGAGCCAGGTGAATGACACAGAGGCTAAAAGCCACATTGCTCCGGTGACCTGCTGAGCAAACAGGCACGCGAGCAGCCGCTGCCTCCTCCAGTGACCCACATAGAAAAGCACAGGGGAGCAGCGACCCAACGGGTGGTCCGGAGGCACCGCACAGAACGGGCAGAGTCCAGAGGAGAGGAAACCGTGGCCAATGGGGATACTACCCTGCGGAGGCAGCGAAGTCCCTGAAGGCAGGTCAGCGTATGACAGGAGGGAGGCTCCTGGCCCGCATCAACCCTACCTCAGCCACCCACCGCTGACACAGGCCAGACGGAGCCTGGAAGCTGACGGATGAAGGGCGCACTGAGTGCAAAGTCGCCACTCTCTTCAGGTGAGCATGGGCCCAAAGGAAATCCCTAATGGGGAATGGGCACAAACCTATTCACCACATGCAAGAGGCACAGCACAGCGCCTTTGCCCTCTGAGAGCAGCTGTATCTGCCCCTAGACATGCGACACCAAAACTGCTTTACTTATAGCCCTGCCCGTGAGCACCAGCAGGGAGAGGCAGTGCTCCTGAGCCTGCCCTCAGCAAGGAGTGCATCTGCCCCAAACAGTTCATCAAAGCTGGGCTGTTGCAGGGTTGGGAAGGTCAGGTCCAAAGTTCAGCCCCTCGTATCAGCGGCTGTCAAAAAGGAGAAGCTGGAATAATGGCATTTCCAATGAGATTGGATGAAAGCCCTGATTAGCAGTGATTACTTTAAAAGCATTGTTGATTTAAAGAGATGTAGATCAGGTGTTATGAAACTCTCGTGTGGACTGTACACAAGTAAGACCCACAGATCACAGGGGTTAGCACACGCACCAGACAGGCTGCCTCCCTTCCCCGTCCAGGGCCAGGGAGGTCCCCCTAACTAGGCACAACTCTGATGAAGGCAAGACGATCAGGCCTTCAGACACATCTCATATCGCTGCAGCCCCAAATTCACAGCACATGGCTGTGACAACCCCTCCTCAGAGCAGTTTGGGGGTGTCGTTGCATATGGGTCTCAGGGGCTGAGCTGCTGGCAGCCTGCCTTACACCTCGTGCCTTTCCCCCTTCACATATTCTCACCTAGCAAACACTGCTCTTTTTGTTCCCATCCCTACTGATCCCCTCTCATCTCACTTGCCAGTCTTTCTGCTGCCTGAGGCCTTCCTTCTCTCAGCTGCTGCAACTTCCAGTACCGATTACCTGCCCTTTGGGCATCCCTTTGCTCTGCAGCTTCTTGGCACTCCCCAGCAGTGTTGCTGCCTGTCCTTTCCAATAAGAACCTTAAATGAAAAACAACCCTGGGCTGATCCAGACAGTTTGCTCCCCATCCTCCACCTCGTTCTTCCTTTGCTTAACTTTGGGAATTTTCCCGCTTGCCAATCTGGTGGCAGAGCACTGCAGGCAGCTGTTGGGTGAACCAGAGACACCAGCCCTCCCAACATGACATGCTCAACAAACAAGCGCCCAACTCACCTGAACCCAGTACAGATCCCCCTCAGGCAACCCTGTTCCACCGGAGTCCAGGCAGGGAATCCACTGAACGTGTAAGAGGCACACTGAGATGCCTCTAACCTCAGCGAGATGACACGAGTTATCAAGAGTTAACATGAAGATTTCACTCTCTCCTCCTCTGTTCCCTCCCCTTCCATCATCCCTCCCCACCAAATTATCACCCAGCTCTCATGTGGGTGGTGGGAGGTCAGATGGGGAGGTGCACTGGGGCGGGAGAACTTTCTCCCCAGCTCTCTTACAACATACCCCTTGCCAGACCTTGAACTGTGGCCCTGAGAGGAAGGCAAGAAAAGAAAGTTGCCACAGGCAGCCAGGGCAAAATACAGAAGTGCAGAGAGCCATGATGGCCGTTAGTGGGGCGAGTCTAGGTCTGCTCGTACTCACTGATCACACAGAGCCCATGGCAGTGCCCAACCTGCCCACCCACCAGTGCTTTAGTGGGATAGTGACATCTCTCAATAGGATAGTGGAATCTCTAGGATAATCCTGGAAACCTACAGAACAAACCATCTCCTGGGACAGTTACACTAAACCTGCTTTAGTGATCCAGCTCAAGGGTCCCAGGTGTCACCAGGAAGATTCGGTGAAAGGCAGCGAGCAAGTGAGGAGGCAAAAGCTTGTCCCAGGCTCATGTAGACCCATCCACATCCGTGCTATACTCTGCAAATGCAAATGTGGCTCCTACAAGAGCTCTGACAGCCAGCAGAAACACTGTCTGAGTGTTTGCTTTGACAGGGTGCTCATATCTGCTGGGAGGAAGCATTTCTGTGTGACTTTACAGCTACACCAGAGGCTTTGCCTGTGTGAGCGTGCCAGCCGCAGTGCCCTTTTCCGAGGCTCTTCACAGCCGATATTGGCAGCAGACATTCCAGTTCTGCCACTTTTCTCAAGGCAGTTCAGCACAGTAATTTTGCTTTAATGGCTATTACTGTCTCATCTTTGTGCTTTGTCTGCTAATGTGCCTGCCAAACTCCTGTTGACCTCTCCATGCACCCATGTGGTTAAATCAAAGCGGTGCACAAGATCAGAGGGAAGATGTGTCCAGCACATGTTCTGATATGCTCACCTATGTCAGAGCTCACCAGATGAGCAGCCTCTGGTCCCCACAGTGCAAAACCTGTCAGCTGAACTGGAGAGCTGACAAAAGTCCTAGTGAGGCTGTGGTAACAGCTCGGACAGACTATGCCTTTTCCCTGGCAGCCACACACACACAAAAAGAGATGGCAGGAGCCCCGGTGAGGGCTTTGGTCGAGGAAGATGGACGTCTTCACCAGGGGAAGATGTCTCCTTCTACTCTGCGCTGCATTTATCTACTACCTCAGGTAACACTTTAAAGATAGGCTGGTCTCTGATTCTGTCCTGTTGGGTAGCCCAAGGAGCAGACAAATCAGCTCAGGACAAGTGCTAGGTGTTGTCTCTGGGGTCCAGAGAGCTCTGAGCCAGCCAAGGCCATCCTTGAGGTCTCAGCAAGGGGGCACAGCTGGGAGGGCAACCGGGATGCGGTAACAGCTCAAGCAGATTCTGTCTCTTCCCTGGCACCCATGACAAAAAGAAAAAAAAAGAGAGCGCAGAAGCCTATTTCCAGATTTCCATTTCCCAAGCACACCACTTCCTGTGGCACTGGCTTTCACCTACCCGTTAGGGCTGATGGAGCAGATCCAGACAAGGAAGTTCAGCCTGATCCTTCTCTTTCATGGGCCAGAATCAATGCCTGAAGGGTCAAGCTCCATGTCTTGGCTTGAGGCCTGTATCTCAAGTGCTGAAAGACTAAATCATGAGTGTCGCATGCTGGCTGTACGCACACGTTGTGCTGCTGCAATCCCTGCAGATGAAGGACAGGACCGCTGACCATCCTGCCAGGGACACGGCTATGACCAGGGCGGCTGGTGAAAAGGTCCAAGAGTGAAACGAGGACTGAGATAAGCCTGGGCATACAGAGCTGACCTAAAAACTCAATTTATCTGCACTGAAGCATTTTGCGGGAACTCCATTGTGTTTTTCAAGACTGCAGATGGAAAATGACCTGTGACATTAAGGTAAAACAAGACCTAAATGAAACCTTTATCACAACAAAACATGTGAGGATCATTCTCCATCCAGGTAAAAAAAGGCTGTGATTTCTGCTTTTCTTCCCATAGTACAAAATCCAAACTCTAGAGTTTCTTAACAGCCAATAATTCACTGTAGTTTTAATCCTGCTAGAAGCACAAGGCACTTTTATCCTGCTGTGGCAGCCTGCACTTGTGGAGGTACTCACATATCTGCCCATATTTTTTATAATATAGACGTCACTTCTGGAGCAGCTCAGCTGCAGGGATGTCAGGAAGGACAGGGGAAGGGCTGACATTCTCCCTGAACACGAATTGCCTCGTGTGCTCCAACCTTGCCTCCTCTGTCACTTGAGCGCTGGCAGATGAGCGCGGCCACCTCATAAGCGAGTCCTACGACACAAGGTTGCCCCACCAAGCTGCAGGAACCCAGCTCCTGCTTCCCATACAAGCTGAGGGGTAATCATCACAACGGCATCTAAACCACCCCCTGGGCCTTCAGAGCCACCCCGGGCTCTGGAAGGGATTGCTGTGGTAGCTTGGGAGCAGCTTGGATCGCCAGCTCCCATGGTGGGCAGATCACCCCCTTGCTTGTGCAAGGTCTGCTTAGGCCAAACCCTCGGCACACTCCTGTCCTGGTTGTTGCTGCTGTCCCTCTGATCCTTTCCACTGTTCCACCGAAACCCAGAACTGCTCAGGGATGGCTGCAGGCTGCAGCTCACCCTGCCAGACCAGCCCGAGCTGCATTTGCCCTCAATGCTAACCCCGATCACAGAAAAGTCTCCCATATCAGCAAGGAGCTTCTCATCCCTGCTCTGCTCACAGAGCCCTGCTTTTTGGTTTTTTCCTCTTTCTTACCTCAGGATGGGTGATAGCTTTTTCTCCCGCAGCCCTGGTGGAGCCTGCCACCCCAGCCCTCACCAGGGTCACGCTGTCCACAGCCCTGCAGATCAGGGCTGCCCTGGGACACCGGCATGTCCCCTGTTTGCACCCCAGGGTGCATCTTTCCTCTTTGACGATCAGTCGGGTGACTTTTGGGACTCAGCTGTCAGAGCAGCACAACTCAGACTTGCAGTGTCACCCTTGGCTCGTGGCCGCCTTTGCCCCCAGCATCCCAGCCTCTGTAACCAAGTAAGAGGCAGTTGTCAGAAAGTGTTTGGCCATGTGCCCTTAGCACAGTCTCTGTCACAGACTCACCCCTTCCCTCCACCCAACAGGCACACATGACCCCACTCCATACCCCACGGCACCACAGGAGCCCTCCAGCAGCCGCACACTCTCCCAGGACCAGGAACACCCAAGCACCTGCCCTGGCACCCTGCTCATCACCGATGGCAACTCCTGCTGCCCAAGCCAGGAAACAGCACCTATTCCTGGTGTTACCTCTCCTTGTAGCTGCTTTCTGACCAGGGAAGCTGCTGAAGAGCTAACAGTGATACTGGGAGAGCTCCTGTGCAAATGAGAATTTATAGGACTGGAAGGGTTGCCCTTACAACTCTGCCAGGGTATTTTGCTGTAAACATTTGTTATGTCTGCATCTCTGCTCAGCTGTGGTCCTATTACATCCCCAAGACACCCTCCTTGGCCACCATTCAGGAGAAACAGGGGACGTTCTCCAGCAGCACTGCTCCTGGCTGTGGGAGAAGCCACCACTGTCCTCACTTACCCAGAATAATCCCACTTTTTGACACCTTTGTTAATGAAACTGGAGGAATGCTGGTTCCCCTGTGGACACAGCACAGCTGCTTGCTTAATCAGGAATTTGCCTAGCCAACTGAATGCTATATTTTTAGAGGAGCCAGAATAGTTTCCCTTAGGCATTTTTATAATTTATTTTTAATGTTTATAGCTAATTTCTGCTCAAGTAAGCCTGTGACTTTCTACAACAATTTCACCATAACTAATCATAAGCGAACATAACCAAAGTAACAAGTGCTAATTAGGCCCTCTAAAACCTTAATCTGCTCCGACAGTCAGCACCAGCTGCCCGCAACTGGAGCTCCACCATGGCTCTTCCTAGCACAGCCATCACCACCCACCTTTTACTTGAATGTAGGGAAGGAGGAGCCTGCCTGGTTCTTCCAGCTTCAGAAGCAGAAGATGGGACATCTCCCACTCCATGGCATGAACAAGCAGAGAGAGGGGACAAATGGCCAGGGACAGCAGTACAGGTGGTCTGTACAGAGGACTACAGATGCTAGGGGATGTCTGGTGTCTAATACCCTCCAAGTCTAACAGCAACACTCACTGCTGACCAGAGACCAAGCAGCAGCTCAGTATAGTGGCAGAGAGAGGACACACAGGTACATGCTCACTTGATTCCTCCTTTTTCTTTTCCCTTGGTTGCTGAGTAAGATGTGTGCAGTGACAGCAAACACCTATGATTCACAAGCCACAGGGATGCAGGGAACAAGGATGATCTGTGAGAACTAACAAGAGCATGTTGATGGTCAAATGATGCACACTGGACAGGGCAGGTAGGGAATGGGGTAGACCAAGTTGCTAGGTGACTTCTCTAAAGCAAATACTTTTTGAACCATTCCTTGTGCTTCTCCACATATGCCCCCCTTATCTCTACTGTGCATATCCCCATAGCTCAGACTGTTATCCACATTAACTACAAAAACCCTCTTCTGGGGGCAGTTGTGTTCATTTGCACTGTCTGATAGGATAGATTGGTTGAGGGGGTTTCTGCTTCACAGGATTAAATATCCCATATGTAAGATGTTAAGTGTTTTCTCCCTTTATGCATTCCCTGTTTCTCCCCATGAATTTAACTATCTTGCCATCTCAAATTACAATATCATTAACCCTACACAGTTCTCAACAACCTCAGAAAAAACTGTCTTGTACCCCTTGTGGCAACAGAGGGCATCCATTCAAAACCTCTGGGAATGCCAGCGTTCGGGCTGCTTCCCAGTGGAGCAGATGTATCCTGGTCCATAGAGCCATAGGTCCATTCCCAACATCTAAAACCTCTGCTTCTGCTAGCAATGCTGGCGCCTCCCCCACGAAAGGCAAAGGCAGCGTCACCAGTGTCCCTTTGGCTGGTCAGAGGACTGAGACTCTTCCCCAGGCACCACTGACGCAAACACTGCAGTGTGGGAAAAACAGAGCGCAATTTTCATGAACAGATGGATGGAAAGGTCGGACATTCTTTCCAAGCACTAACGACCCAGGTCAGTATCTCAGGGCTTTTTAAATTTCTGTGTAAACTTCTTATTTGAAACAAACAAAAAAATCCACAAAGGAAAAAATCATCTCTATTTTCTTCAAATTAATGGATTCACTTCTCAAGCAGATTTTGAATTCTGAAGGTAGTATATTTCCAAGAATTGCATGTCTCCCAGCTAAAGTGATGTCAGAGCCTCCCCAGACGGAGAAGGTATGAGTAATGGTAAATTCCATAGACTGTAAAAAGAGCAGCATTACTGATGTTCAATGCAATGAAAATTCCTTACTGTAAACTGGTGAATGCTACTGCTGTCATCTAACCATGGGAGTCTTAAAAAAATGCTTTAAAAGACGTAATTCCTGGAAGTTTCAGATTCATTTTGAATTTAGCTTCACTTCAGTATGCTCACTGAATAAATAACACAGAATATATTTGACTCATATTGCAAGTCAGACATCAGAGGCCCCAATACCTTACCCTAAACTTTTATTACAAACAAGAGCCGGTTCTTTCAAAATGTCCTGCAAAACATTTGGTTTTCTTGCTTATCTAACATACCTGTCTCATTCAAACTTCACAGCAATTAGGTCATTCGGGAATATGGGCTTAGGAGTTTTCCTGTTTCATATATAACCAGATCAACAGAGCATGTGCCCAGCTGACTGGACACAAGACTGTTATGAAATAAAGCAACGCCAACTCCCATTTTGCCTGAATGCAGCTCAGAGGAGTTTCTAAACCACCCATATTTTGGAGGTAACTGTGAACAGTTGATGCTTTCTATTAGGTTTTAAATATCTGGGATGTTCTCCCCACTGGGAGATGAAAATTCAGTTTGTTTAGAATTCCAAGGATAAAAATGCCTGCTACTGGATCTTCTGATACGATGCACGCACACACACACACACACACAAAAAAAAAGCCAACAGAAAAAAAACTTATGTTAAAATCCATTTGTGAAAAATAAGAGCTGACACCATGCCAGAGAAAAGGGGCTTCACTAACCCTTCTTGAACTCTTTCCTACAGCAGCCCAGACCACCTACCAGTCAGACTTAGGTCCCAGCCCTGGCTACACAGCAAAGCAGAAAGCAAGAAGCCCCACAGTTCCCCATGCTGAGAGGCGGTGGGGCAGCCGGATGGCAGGAAGCCTGGGCCACCCTCACTGCTGGTAAGTGTCCTGTGTCCTTCATGTGTCCAGCTGCAAATCCAAGGGAGGACGCTGCCTTGCACCTTGCGGCTGGGCTCCCTGCAGTAGGTGAGGTCCTGAGGCCACCTTGTGGCTAATTGCATGGATTGTTTTGATTTCTGCTCTAATTTCTCTGTACTGGGTGCTCCCAGCAGTCCCCAGAAGACTGGGCTGGCTGTGCGTCAGCGCCCACCAGGGTTTGTGTGTACTCTGAAAAGCCGAGCGCCTTCCACTCGGTCAGCTCCTCACACACTTCAGCTTTCCTGAGGTTACCTGAGAGTTATCCAGCTCCCCATGGCTACATGTCCTCTGGCTGCCCTCCTCAGACACTGAGGTTACACCACTGAAAACATCAGCTCTTTGATTATTTTTAACCGGACAGCCTGTAAGTGAGGGACCATTTGTGGCTATATGAGCTGACACGACAAATAGATCCCATTTCAACTGAGCAGCCCTCCTTCCATACGCAGGAAAACCAAAATAACCATCTCTAAAGCACCAGGAAGCCAGTCAGCACAAAAAACACACAGACCTGTGGGGATGAGGGAGAGTTTCCCATCATCCTCCACTTGCATGAAGAAAATGCAAACCCACACACTTCTCTCAGACCCCAGGAATAGCCCAGTGACTCACCAGCCGCATGACTGTTTCTGCTGGGAGCTGGCAATGGCTTCAGCAGAAGGTGGCATTACACTCTCCACCTAAGTATCCCAAGCCTATTGCTTATAGGGTGCCTCCGAGTCAGCGTTCCCTATTTTCCTTTCCACCCTAACCAAGCCTCCTACTCTTTGGGCACTTTCCCATACCTTTGTGCCAGTGCAAAAGGCCCGCTTAGGCTATTGGCAAGGGAAACAGAGAGGACAAAGCTGAGACAGAGCAGTTCTAGAGGGAAAAAAAAAAAAACAAGGATTTAATGGAATGAATAGAGAAGCTCCCAAAGTCCACATAGGAGCAACACCTCTGACACTCTCCACTTCAGAATCAGTTCTTCCTTTCTGCCCACTGGAAGGCCAGGGACACTCAGGATCAGCAGTGCTTGATTTGCTTCTTTAGAGTGCTCTCCAAGGAGAGGATTAAGGTGCATTGCTAACTCCACAGCCCATGAAGGCCATCTCCATGGAAGCCTTTTCGTCATCTCTTCAAATCTTCCCAGGAAGGGAGCTCAGCTCAGAAATCCCTCTCTCCTTGGTGAGTGAAGAATCCTTGTGTTATCCAACAGGTGGCAAAGGCTGTATAAAAACCATCCTGGAGTGAGAGAGGGAGAGCCGCACTGGTCCTAGCAGTGAGATTCGAGCTCTGTCAGCATTAGGAGGCCAGCTCTGGCGGAAGGAAGAGGTTGTCCCGTGCCTGGTCTGGAAGTCAAGTCCTCAAGTGGGCAGGTGAGTTGACGGAGTCTCTGGAAGACAAATGCGGGCACTGAACATCTCCTTGCAAGCATGAAAGGCAGTCTGGGCCCTCCCCTCCTAGTCTCAGCTATCACACAGTCAGGCAGACAGGGCTGCAAGTCCTGTCCCTAAAAGCCAGGGCATCCTGAAGGAGAGGCAGCCATCACTTCAGCATCTGAGAACACACAGATCTTTGAACCAATGACTACAGTCTCATGAGCACTGAGCATGTGGGAGATCTGAGACACAGTGGGAAAGCTTGTTCACCCGTTCACTCCTGGCCACAACTAGAAAGCAGATCAAGTGAAGGTCAGGGCCAAGCCTCTCTGGGTCCACACAGCATGGTCCTTGCATGCTGCACTAGCTGGACACATCTCTCCTGGCCCCAAGGATCAGGGCCCCATTGCTGTCACAACCCATGGCTAAATACTTGTAGGAGGCAGAGAATGGGTGAGATCCAGGGGATTAGGGACTTCTGCAAAACCTTCTTTTCCCCTGCAGCAAGCTACGGAAGGGACAGGATGCATGTTTAGAGCAAGGTCTATTTTGCTGGGTGACTGCTCTCCCAAGGCAAATCCACAGCAGCCAGCATACAAGTTGAAGCAACTCTGTGTGCAGAGCAGGTACCAGGCCACTGATGCTGCAACAGCAACTCCAGATACCCAGTAATTCCCTCCACTTCCTTTCTTCATACTCGGCAGGGCTGGGGAGAGGGGAGGGGAGTTTCAGTGCCAGGGCCCTGTCTGCAGTGCTTACGGGATCTGGAGTTTCCTTGGAGTGAGCCCTCAAATTTGAGCCAAGGGCAACCTCCAAACTGAGTTGGAGCACTGGATATCATCTCCGTGCTCGCCATTTAAGGAGCTGATTCCTGATGGTGCATGCAAAGATGCAGAAGCAATAACCAAGTAGCACCAAGAGGCAACAGGAGGCTCTGAGCAGCCCTCCAGTCAGAACTCAATAAAGCCAACTGTTTGTTATAGCAATAGATTCTCGATTAATTGAGTCAATTAAATCTAGTCTCCCTAATAACTAACCTGCAGCACACAAACAACCTCCCTTCAGGATTGGACTTCGACAAATGTCTTCAGCCCTGAGCACTAGCCTCACCTCTTTGAAGGAGCCTTTGGTGGTGGAGAGTTTGTAGATGATCCAAAGTGGGATGCACACCATGGAGGAGAGGGCCAGCAGCCACCCCAGCGTGTCTCCCCACCACGGGTACACATACTTCTTGTTGTACGTCAGCGGGGTGTATTTGATCAGAGAAAACAGGAAAGTTGCCTGGCAAGGGGAATGAAGCCAAGGGAAAAAGAGCATGAGAATAAGCACCATTAACCAAAACAGGTTCTTCCTGGCAACTCTGCACCTCCACATAGAGTTTCACTGCATTGAAGAGCTCCCAAGAATAACAGAGGAGACACAGGCTGGTTTTGCTGCTGTGAGCCCCATGCTTAGCACTGGGCATGGAAGCAAGTTGCTCAGCCAAGCAGTAAGCTGAGTTGGTCCCCATTGCTTTGCCCCGTGACATGGTCCAAAGGTCACAGACATACGCAGAGCAACAGGATCCCGAAGTGCAGACCATATACATCTCTCTACACACAGAGGCATCTTCAAATGTGTGTATTTATGTGTGAATGCATGTGTCTGCACCTCAGAGGCACCCAGCTCTATCCAGCGCCATACCCGCAGGTTCTCACCATGCACACTGCAGGTGTGATGAAAAGCCAGCAGTATTTGATGACTGGCCACGGCCGGTACCCAATCATGTCTTCAATGTTACCATAGAAACGCTCAGCACCTGCGGAAGAGGGGAGGTTTGCCTCATCACTACTAAGCAAAAAGGGCAATTGAGTCTGTGCCTCCTGGGGAGGACCCCTGTGTAAGCAGGGGTCCCATTTGACCACTGGTCAGGAGCTCCCCCAAAGACTTGCAGTGACCTTAGGACAGCTGGCAGCCCTATTGGGGACCTCACTGGGGATGTGGCCAGCTTCAGCCTGCATCCTGGAATAACATTCAAACACCCAGAAGAGCACAGTAGGTCACCGTGGCCCATCCTTTGTGAATGGCAAGGTAGGGAGAGAGCTCTCAAAAATGTCAGAGGGTCTCAGGGACCTCTGAGTACAGGCTGGGAAACCACTTCCCACTCATATCTAAGAGTCAAGTAAGGCAGGGCCCAAAAGCAGGGACACACAGGAATATGTCGAGGATATCTGCCAAGAAGATTCCCCAATGAAGGAAGCCCCCCATCAGATGAGTCCACAGGCACCAAAACAAGGGTCAGCAAACTGCCTTGCATTGCGAAGCAACTGCCAAGACCAGCTATGGACTAGCTTTTTAAGGATGAACCAACTCTCAAAAATTGAGCATGAGAGAGCAGAGCTGGGGACCCGCTGCACCGGCTCATACTCACCATAGACCCAGGCGATGCAGAGGGTCTCGAAGATGGCCACAAAGAGCAAGCACATGCCACTGGCAGCGTAGTAATCAAAGATCTGGAAGACGTACATCCCGCCCTGGGAAGGGCCAAATAGGGAGCAAGGCAAGGTGGGAAGGAAGAGAAGGGAAGGGAATGAGGGACAGGCAAAGAGCTCCAGCCAGAGAAGGAATCAAACTCAACATCTTCCCCTGCGCTAGAGGTACTTTATCGTTCTCTAGGAAACAGCAAAGGCCACATCCCTTGTGCTCACACCCTGATGGAGACCTGCAGCAGCCCCAGAAACCTCCCTGCTCTGCAGGGTGTCTCTCTCTTCATTCCAGGGCAGGGCAGGAGAGGGGAAGTCACCATCAGAGATCCTGGGGCTACTTCAGACAGGACATATATAAAAAAGCAAGTTTTGTAAGTGAGGGTGGAGGAGATGCCCACAAGAGACACAATGCACCTGATCTAATTCAGGCTTCTAATTTAAACAGGGAAATAGATGTGCGTGCAATTTTGCAACCACCTATTGCTATGAACTCACAGGCTAGCGACTGGATGTTTTGTTGCCCAGTTCTGCAAGCCAGTCTAAAAAGCAGGCTCATAATTAAGCCAGACACAAAGCCGCAGATGCGACATCAAAGGCTACTTTTACAACATCAGGCCCAAATGGAAACAGAGGATGAAAAAAGTTTTTTCCTATTTTCAAAATAGCAGCATCAACCCCACTCACTTCTAGGAGGAGTCAAAGATTTTAAATGAAAACAGTTTTAACTCCAGGTAATTAATCACACTTCATAAAGAGGGTACTGCACAGGAAATCAGTGTAATGGACACTCAGATTCATCACGTTTCCTGATCTCAGCTTTCATGCGGCTTCATTCAGTAGGCAAGAGAAGGACAAGGGCATTCGCCCAACCATGCAACAGGCTACGGCTGCAAAGCTTTAGCCATCTGAAAAGATAAATCTCAACCACAACATCACCTGCCTGGAGCTCTAATTATCATTCCAGGCAGGAGAGGTGTCAGGGTTGTTTTAGCACATGTAAATAGCACAGGGGATCAGGAATGGAAGGGAAAATTTCAAATGCCATCTGGAAAGGGAAGGATTTGTGTTGGCACAGCTTACAGCTACAACACAATATCCACTTTTCCAAAATGCACCTTGGGCTCTTTAATGCCATGTAGTGGTCAGACGCTTGAGATGCCCAAACCTCACCCAGCAGCAAAGAGCCACGAGCACGATGGGTTGCATGATGCGCTTGGGACAATGGGAGGGGGAGAGGACTGCCACCTCCCGGGGTACCCAGGCCCACTGCTCACAGCCTCTCTGGCCCTCTCCCATCAGACACCATGCAGCTGGACAAGCCAGCTGGATCACCAGCTAGCCCACCACCCCAGGACCCCAACCCATTCAGCCACTGCTCACTGGTGGGAGGATTCACACCCAGTGAGGGCCCCAAAGATGCTTCGAGGAGGGTGCAGACTCCTCACTTCTCCCCCCATCCCAAAATACCTCCGTGAGCATCACCAGTCCAACCAGATAGGAGAGGATGGACACCATCAAGATGAGAGTTTCTCGGCGGTTCTTCTTGCGGAAGATGTTGGGGTACATGTCGACAAGAGCAGTGACGAGACTCTCCACGCAGACAAACTGCAACAAGCAGGGTCACCACCTCCGTCAGCCTGACCCGCTGGGCTAATGCACCCGGCTTCAGTCCTGCTTGTCAGGGCAAGACTCTCTGGCTGAGATCAAAGCTGATTTAAGCCAGAACCACTGGTTCTGTCTGTACCTCAGATCATGCTCAAAGAACATGACCAGACCTGGAAACTGTCATGTGAAACTATCTTAAGCCCTGCAATCCTCACTGCTGCCTGACCAAGTACGGTGCACTGCACAGGACTGATTACCTGTGTGGAGAGGAGTCCTCATAATTGGCTCAGTGCAGGGCCACATTGGAGTAGTTACTGCTTCAGAATCTCAGTTATTTCCTCTGCACATCACTGTAGAAATGTCTTTTGCAGAAAGACCTGCGACCAGCCTACAAGTGGTCTCACCCCTTACCAAGCAGTTGAAACCCTCCAAGCCTCATGCCTCCCCCTTCAGCCTCTGGCCATTGATCCTCCGTGGCTGCGTGGGCACAGCACTGTGCTCTCATCAGGGAAACCTGCTGCCCAAGGTCTGATTCCCCACACTCCCCTGTGTCTTCTCCATCAGCCAAGCTGAATCCGTTTCATCCAGCTTGAAGGGGAGGTGCTTTTTGTCCTGCAGAAAAGCCCCCTATGCCTTTACCTGACTGTCCAGTCCCAGCAAAACAACCATCAGGAAGAAGAAGCAGGCCCAGAGCGGGGAGAAGGGCAGCATGACGACAGCCCGAGGGTAGGCGATGAATGCCAGGCCAGGCCCTGAGAGGAGAAGGGCATTTAAAGCAGGCAGCGGACAGCAGATCTGGCAGCTCCCGGATGCCTTGCACCCCAGCCCGGTGACGGGGAAGCAGCATCACTGCCAGCACCAGCACAGCAGGGCTGGCATGCAGCACAAGACCCGTGTACCCAGAGCCACGTGGGGCAGCACCCCGGTGCAAGGCACAGCCTATGCAGCCTTTTGCTCCAGTTATATCCAGCCGCTTCCAGGGCTGGAGGAAGAGCAGTGGGGCCAGCTGGGAGGAGGGGAAAGGAAGCACAGCAAGCAATGGCTGCACCACTGCTGCGAGGGCTGGGAGCAGGAGCGAGCCTCTGAGTCCCAGGGAGCACAGAGCAAGCCAGGACACACGTTTCGCAGGCCCGTCACCCCACCAGCCAAGAGAGAAGTAGGTGCTGTGCTTGTACGCATCTCACATGGATCTCACAAGCAAGGAGGGGAGCTGCCCATGGGAAGGAGCCTGCAGCTGCAATGCCCATTGCCCCAGGGCAGGACACCGCTCGNGAAAGGAAGCACAGCAAGCAATGGCTGCACCACTGCTGCGAGGGCTGGGAGCAGGAGCGAGCCTCTGAGTCCCAGGGAGCACAGAGCAAGCCAGGACACACGTTTCGCAGGCCCGTCACCCCACCAGCCAAGAGAGAAGTAGGTGCTGTGCTTGTACGCATCTCACATAGATCTCACAAGCAAGGAGGGGAGCTGCAATGCCCATCGCCCCAGGGCAGGTCACCGCTCGGAGCGCGTCGCAGGGTTCCCTGCGGCTGTGCCCGTCCCTCGTGGCCCTCACTCACCCGACTCGGCCACCTCGGCGATTGGCACACCCTGCTCCCCCGCCATGAAGCCCAGGATGGAGAAGATGGCAAAGCCCGCCACAAAGCTGGTGCCGCTGTTGAGGAAGCAGAGCGCCACGCAGTCCCTGGGGAGGAGAAGGTGCACGGTCAGCGCGGGGCCAGGAGCAAGGCGAGGCCCCAAGCTGCCCGTGAGGTAGACTTGTGACCCATTTAAATGTTTGATCTTTTTTTGCCCTCCCTCTCTCTTTCTCCTGGTTCCTCTGATATCCTGTGGCAACAAGTACTAGAGATTATCTTTGGCCAAGAGTGTTTTTTTTCCTTAATAGATTTTCCAAATGTTATTAATTTTTGGCTGCCAGCACTACTAGATATCTCCTGGTTCTCACATTATGAGAAAAAGATAAATGGAGACATCCCATTTATTTTCTGTGATCTATCTTTTTTTGTCACTGTTTCACTTCATTCTTATCCATCTATTCTATAAACTAAAAATCTCTTATCCATCTGATTCCTTTTCACACTCCAATCTCCCTAGGCCTCTCAAGATTACGATCCTAAGGACAACAACAAAATTTGCAGCTTCCTTCCAAGAGATTCTGAACCAAACTGAACACACACTTCTGGTAGCTAAAATAAAGGCCTACTCTGACTTCATTTAATGCTACTGTGTGAATCCTGTGTGCTTTTCTGCATCAAGGTATCTAGCATTTTGTTTGTTTCATGCTCCTCCCCACACATTAACTACATTTGTTCAATGTCTGCAGCCATTTCTGGAAAGAGACTACAGATCATGCAAAGCCCGCAGACTGTGTAAGTAGTTCAGGTTATTCCTCAAAAAAAAAAAAAAAAAAAGCATTTTGCTTTTCCAGGGCTGCACAGCACCTAGTATCTTTGCTCTACCTTTTCATTTGTTTGCTAAGGAGGGAGAGGCTGAGAGCCATCTCCAGAGTGGATTGCCCTGCCGATGCAGAGGATCATGCTCTGCCAGGGTCAACAAATCCAACTGGAAACCCACACCAGAAACCCATTCCTCCAACTGCTAGAAACTACCTACTCTTCATCCAAATTATACCCTCAATCAGTTTATGCAAGCACCCGTTTACCTCACATAGTTCCTCGTCCTTCCTGGTGTTTCTTTCTCTTTCCCCCCGGATGAATTTATGAAAGTTTAAACCCTTCTGGGAGAGGCATGGGTTCAGATGTGGTCACAAGTTACCTGGGGGGTTGGAAGGGGGTGTCATGATGTACAGTAACATGGGGAATGGGCAAAGACTGATGCCCACATTTCCACTAGAAAGGGAATGCTCCAAGCCCAGGTGATTCTCCTTACTACTGTCCTGAAGGAGAAGAAACAGTCCGAGCCATTTGGTACCATCTCAGAGTACTGCCCCATGGGCAATGGTCCTTCCTCCCCACATCCCTTTCTTTCTCCAGGTCACCAGTGGCTACACCTAGCCCAGCTAGTGGAGCACCGCACTGTTACCCTTCTGTCCTATTAGAAACTGGCCCTGTCTTCCTGTAAAGACTGAGGCTGCAGAATATAGGACAGACTCGTTAGAACTGGCTCCATACCTAGGGAACAGGACGGATAGAAGCGTGACACTATAACGAAAAACAAATTCCCTAGCATAATTGAATGGTGCAGACAGACATCTCTTTCCTTTCTATAACATCTCTCAGTTGAAGTTACGGAAACTTTATACAACACTGGTGCTAGGCAGCCCTGGTCGTCATCTCCATGTTACACATCCAGACTGGAGATCCAGGTTAGTGCCCAAAGGCATGCAGCAGGTCACAATGAGCTCTGTTATCACCTCCATTTCCACTGTTCTTTTTCTCAAAAAAAGAGTTTGGGAGAAAGGATACGAAAAGCAAGAGTGGACTGCACCCAGTTTCTGTTGGAGAAACAGGAGTAAATTTCTAAGGTAAAGAGAGATAGATAAAGATGCAAGGATCATGTAACCTGGTCCCGTCAGACCCTCCACAGTAATGAAAACAAATTAGAATTTAAAAGGCAGGGGAATCCAGGGCCAAGAGTAGGAAGCCCAGCAAAAGAATAGTGAGAAGAGAGGCAGGTAGTTTTACTGGGCTTTTTCACTTACACTGGCCTTTTGCCTCCGGAGGTACAGCTCCAGATGCTGGCCATATTTGCAGTTAAATGAGTGCGCTTTCCCCTGACCACTTCAACTCAACAGCCCATTCCGATTTGGTAGTACGGTCAATCTTTGTTCAAGGGGCAGCCCTACATGTGAAGAGTGCACAGCAGGTCATAGTGCAGGGTTACACGCGCCAGAGATAGCACACGGGAATAAAGAATACTGGCAACTGTGCAAGACACTATGTCTGAATTAACGGGAAGAATGATAAATTACAAGGTGAAGAGATTCCAGTCCAGAGCCATTAGCTGTTACAGCTCTGTCTCCTCAACAGTTAGTCGTACACCTTTTTAATAAGGGGAGATCAAGATCATGAAACTAGTGAAGAAGGATCTCCGCTTACTGGCTGACAGCTGGAGGGGGAAGAGGGAATTTATCACCCATTATATGGCCAGAAAGTTCCTTGCATTCCCCTTGAGGATATAGCACAGAGAGCTGGATTTGGGCAACATAGCAACAGAGAAAAAAAAAAAAATCAGAGAAGACATCTGGAAAGAGTTTTCTTACGCCTTGAGTTGAAAAGGAAAAGAAGACACCTCAAATGGCCAACTGCTACCAGCAGTTGACCGGCCAATTTGCACTGACGTTCACGGAAGGGAAGGCTCTAGATTGTAGAACTGTATTCCAGTTACCTGTAGCAATTGTTATGGTATTTGTTGTAGCTGCCCAGAGCTGTCAGGCATCCCAGACATATTGCGTATGAGAAGAAGATCTGAGTGCCTGCATCCATCCAGACCTGGAAGGGAGATGCAAATACAGGTAAGAAGAAGGGAAGGCCAGCACAGCGTGCAGGCAGTACACCAATGTGAATAGGCGGAGATGTGGGTTCTGATGTAACCAGCAGAAAGATCAGTGCTCAGGAATTCAGCAAATCCCAATACTTAGATAAGTCTTTGCTAGGACTAGATTAGATTACATAGTGCCAGTCAACAATGTACTATATGGTGGTAAGAGCAACAAGCAAAGAAATGCACCAAGAACCTGGCAAACCCACAACATATATAAGTTTTCATCATTATCTTATTCTTCCTTCATCAAATCTACAATACTCTGTGACTCTCCAGAACCTCCCAGTAGCAATGGAGACCAGATGAACTCATTCTGTGGGAGCTGAAGGAGTCCTGTGCTGGCAGATGGGAGGTGGGTTATTTGTGTAGGCCTTTCCTCCCATCAGAGCTTCTGATAGAGGCCTGTGACTCTGAGACCTGATTTTAAAATCAGGTGCCAAAACTTGAAAACAGATTAACTGTGGAGGAGAGAAATGTCAGAAATAAACTGAGTTTCTTGCAAAGGAAGGACAGCTCCTGAAAGAAAACATAAGAATTATGTTAGTCCCATGAGGCCCCTCTGAACTCCACTCTCTCTGTCAAAATCACATGGTAGTGCTCCAAGGTTGACATTTGTCAATGCCAAATTTGATCTGAAAGTCTAGCTGTGTGTAGTCACTGATGCAGCCACAGCCATCGTCTTCTGCAGAGAAGAGTAAAAGGAGGAATTATCAGTGAGGAAAGAAACAATGACAAAGATTATTAATTAAATCCTCTATTGTATAGCATCATTTTCTCTAAGGCTCCCCAAGGGATTTAAAACTGTGGATAAGACGATCATTCAACCAAAGATGACATGCAGCCACTTTCTAGAGATAAAAGGGAAGCTAGTCAGGAAAGAAAAGCATAAGAAAAGTATTACTGGGAAGTTTTCAATGAGAAAAGAATTTGCATCTGGCTAAGGCATCTCAGTTCATGCCCTTCCTCCCACAGGTAGTAGTAGAGGTGAGCACCATGATCTCACCTGAGGTGGAAATCAGTGGAAAGCATCCCAGTAGCGTCAGTAGTGACTATAGTGTCTCTCAGCATTAATGTGATTTAATCACCATCACTGGGTTTTGTGCGTGTGTGTTCTTCTTCCTAGGTTGATGGTCATTCTAAATAGATGTTACACCTCTTGTTCAGCTGAAAATTCTGTTTTATCTCAAGAAACAGCTGCACAGAACAAATCCTCTCCCTACCCACAGCTCCATAGTCAAGATCCAACAGAACAATCTGTACGGAAAGAAGGCAAAGTCCCTAAACATTGTTACGACTAACTTTTCTGAAGTTCCTCTCATTGACTGTCCTGTGAGCAACTCAGGCCCATCGTCTTTTCAGTCACTGGAAAGACTGATCACTGCCACACATGGAATGAGATCAGACCTTTCATAGGTAAAATGGGAAGAAACAGGTGACGAGGTTGGACTGGAACAGTTAATTCTGGCCACTGAGAAATTTAAAAAAAAATAGTTGACCTCACTACATTTTACTTTTTTTGCAGGACAGGAAGGGGAAGGGAGGTTTGGAGAGCAAGATGTTAGTCATTTTTTTTCCATTTTAAGAATATTGGAAAGGTCAAAGTCCTTTGGAAGTGATTTCTAAAGCACTGTGCTCATAGAAAGAAAGCTTATAGCCTTCACTTTTTAGCTGCTTTTAGGGCAAAGCAGGTCTTTCAGATCAGAAGGACCAATTGACACCTTTGCATCAACAATTTAAACATCATTTGATAGACCAAGGTGTAAAGTTTAATTAGGTTTGTGTTTTCTGTTGCTATTCATTTTTGGAGCTCTGTTTTTTTCCCATCAAATTCTAGCTTGAATGCCACCAACCCATGGCTTTTGGAGTCTTTTTATTTCAGTTTGTTGAGATATCAAGATTTATGAAGCTAAACTGCCTGCCCACCTTTGCCATAACACTGGACCCTGTTGAACAGTTGCAATCAGATTTAACAGTCAGTAGAAACCTTAATGATATCAGTTACCTAAGGACTTCATGATATAGCTAGGAAACAGGCGAAAGGCAGAAAATCAGCATTCCAGCTGAGACAAAGGCTACAGGGAGGAACAGTCAGCCATCATTAAATATCAGATAAATCACAGAAGTAAGAGACATGAGAAATATCCCAAGGGCAGGAAAATAACTGAAGCTTTGCTAGACATGGCAGAAGCCAAATATCAAGACATAAGGCTTCATTAGCTCGATGGCTCATGAAGTGACTCGTTCCTATAGCCCAGGAATAATACCCTTGATAGCATAGCATGTGGTCCACATCCTCCCCAGTACAGCTGCCTGCTCCTGCTCCACATACCACCTGTGGAGCAACTTCAGGATGAGCGGGCAACTTAACCCAAAGGGATCTGTTATGGGAACACAGGACTTGTGTTAGCACATTTTCGCCTTTAAGGCAAGGCAGCCTGCGGCTGAACCAGTGCAAACAGAGCTACAGAGCTTAGAGAGCGTACAGTCCCACACCATGAGCATGACCGAGAGCACCAGCTCGGGCTGCATGCATTTTTGTTTCCTGTTTTAAAAAGCTACTGAAGATCTTGGGTCAAAGATCATGCCACCCTACTGTCTTTTCCAAAAAACCATTCCCACTTCAAAATGCTCTTTTCTCTCTGTAACAGTGACTCAGGAGATTTTTTCTTTCAGTCCAAGGCCCCCCCACTCTTCCTCCTGTGCTGTTGATCAACAGCCTCTCATTTTTATTTTAATATTTGTACTCTCTTTAAGGGGGCCTGACAGCAGTAATGGGGGGCTTAGTTTTCCCTGCAGATCAGAGCAAGCTGTTGTCCTCCGACCACTGTTCCCCAAGAGACCGGTGCAGTTTATCCTGTTGTTCAGACTTCAGCATCACGCTGCCAGCCTGGGCATTTTGATTTGATAGTTGTCTGCAGTTTTCTAGGCCATTCAGTTTATTTAATTCATCATTCAATTTCCCTGAATGTGTTGTTTGCTCCAGTTTGTAATAACCTCCTACACTCTGTTTTTAACCAAAGCTTTCAGACCTGAGCTGCAGTTATCCAAGATGGTTATGGCCTATAGAAAGATATTTTCCTCCCTGCACCATGTTTAATTTTCTCAGCAATATTTGCTTTATTACATGCACTGGAACTTAATAACCTCCTGTACCGAAACAGATCCTTTCCTTCAGAAGATCTCAAAGCATTTACAAACAATGTGCAAAGCCTTTTGAGAGCAAAATGCTATCGAACCCCAAGGCATGCCCGATACCATCACTTGAAGCTGCTGCGCTAGGAAGCGTCCACATCGGCAGTGGGGACGATGCGGGTGAACACTCCGCACAAGGTGCGCGCGTGCTCGGAGCACCGAACCGCAGCTGCCCGAGCTGCGCTCCCACGACCTCAGCTGGGGAAGCGCGACAGCCTGAATGTAGCCCAGGGGCCCTCAGCTGACTCCCCAGCACCCGATATTTACCCATGAGGAGAGTGCTCCCATCTTCAAACGCCGCCGCAAGAACACAGACACTGGCGCAGAGGAGGAGGAGGAGGAGGAGGACGGCCACCAAGGTAAACACAGCTGCGCTTGCCCCTCGCACGGAGGAGCCACGCCAGCCCAGGACCCCTGGCAGGAGCCAGCGGGTCCCTCTGCGCTGGCCGCCCTCCGGGGACCCCGCGCTCGCCCCCGGCCTCAGCGGCCTCTGGCCCAACAAACAAACATGCGGGTGCCCTCAGAGGCCGCCACGGCAGAGCGAGCGCAGGCATCAAGCTGGGAAAAAATAAAGATGAGGAACAAAATAATATTTAGCCGGCCCCGAGCCAGCCCCGCCGCTTGCTGGGAAGCCTTGGAGCTCGCTGGCCTGGGGCAGCAGCAGCCTGGAGGGGACTCTGACCCCTACCCCTGCGTGGACGCGGGCCGTGCGTAACCAAACAGGTCACGGCGCGGGAAGACGCAAGAGCCTCACCGGCCTCCTGGGGCTGCTCTTGCAACGCGGCCACTGCAGCAAGGGCTGCTCCTGCACAAGCCACGTGTCGAAAGGTGCATCACTTCAGTGCGAAAAGAGACTATTGCATTTCTTCTCTTTAGCACAAGCCCAAAGCCCCAGCCAGCACTTTCTGCACTGAGCCCATCGGTTCTCTCTCAGAATCTGTCCATTAAAAATGTGTCTTGTCTTGGTATAAAAGCATCAAGTGATCGAGAGCCTGCCAGTGCCTGAGAGAAGTCATTCTAACGACACATTTCCCACCATTAAGTCTTATCTCTGATCTCAGTTCCCCTCATTTCAGCTTCCCGCTACTGGATCACACTGCACATCTCCCTCTAATCACATCAGTAAATCCCCAGCATTATCTGCTGAAATAAGCAGTGATAAAATTGCCAGAGTTATTGCAACAGGCGGAATGATCGAAAGAAGAAATGGCAAACATCCTTAAGATCCACTTGCTATTAAAACATGAGCTACAATATGAAAAAATGCAGTAACCTTGAGGTGTACAGAAAATCCAATTGAGGAGGGGGGAAATATAGTTCAAAATAAATTATCTATTCAGAGGGTTTTTTCACCTGTATCTGTTTGAGCAAAAGGAGGCTTTTTAACTTTTTTTTTTTTTTTTTTTTTTTTTTTTTTTTTTTTTTCTTCCCTTGTTTTTTTTTTTTTTTTTTTTGTTCAGTAGCTGCCCTGGTATAGTCTAGTGCTTATATATCAAATGCACTGTATTTAACATTTTAATTCTTAGCATTTTAGAGAGTGGAGAAACAAAGGAGCAGGAATACTTAGGGACTCTGTAGACTTTATGGCCAAAAGATAGCTATCATCAGTCAGCTAGTCTGAGCTCTTTTGTAAGGCAAACCACAGAGTTTCAAGGTTCTTTCCAAGGTCATTCAGCAGGTGAAAAGCAATGACTTCCACATACTAGTCTGATGCTCTGGTACTTAATCATATCTCAGATGCACCTCCCTTGGTAGTATCTGCTAAATAATTCATCTCCTTTTTTCAAGTAGGTTTTCATATACTTTTAACCAGTTATCTTTTTGTCACCTTGTATATGGTTTGCCCTTCATTTAAACCTCCCTTTAAAACTCCTTATCATAAGGCTCAGACTGGAGAGGGTTCTTTTTATTTCTAGGATCCTCTCCAAGGCACTAAAGAGTCTTGCATTTTTCCAAGTAGCACTGGATTGTGGATAAACAACTACCACTCAGTCTACTGTGAACGCAAACCAATTATAAGCGACCTGGCCCCTGGTCGACTAGCAGGAGTCATGCTGTCCTTGCGCAGAGAGAGGGGGGCACAGTCATGTACACACGTCAGACCCGGGGCACTAACCCTTCCCTTCCCTTCGCTCTCATGGGACAACCTTAAAGAAGTCAAGAGAAACCTCAAGCCCTGTTATCCTACTTAGTAGGATGGTAAAATCACACTGTTGGAAAGTGATGACTTGTACTGACTCCTGCTTTTCTCCTGTCAAAGAGGATCATCCATCAGAGAATGATGAATTTCTTGGCCTATCAGGTAGGGGAAAACATTTTTTTCTCCCCAACTCAATGAGATCATCTTGCTCTGAAGGGTGATCTTGCACTTCCACCAACATATTAGCGTCTTTCAGACTGGAAATAAGCTGTGCTTCTAAAACCCAGACTTTATTTGGGAAACTTTGCTAGTGCAGATCTATCAAGGACAGAACTAACACCAGCAAAACCATGCTATGCCTAAAGGAGTTTAATTCATATCCCCTGAGAGACATAGCCACTTAGGAGTGGCTACAGTAGTAGCAACATGACTTTTTAAAATAACCAAATCAATGCCATTCCAAAATGGCATTTCATTTCAGAAGTCACACTTAATCATCATGAATAGAGCAGCAAACATTGCAAACATAGACCTGTCCTCACTCAATTTTTTTGGTCATTACTCAGGCACATAGTTGACCAAAGCTTGATTTCCCAAAAGCTGAGAAGAAACTCAAGGTTCCCTGTATGAAAAAAAAANCCAAAAAAAAGAGAAAAAAACAAAGGTCCCCGGAAAAAAAAAAAAAAAAAAAAAAAAAAAAAAAAAAAAAAAAGAAAAACACAGACTTTGAAAACAGAAACTCATGTTTAGGTCCTCAGATTGGAAGTCATAGGTCAAAACAAATCCCATACAACCCATCAGGCACTTGTGCCTCACATCTACAAGGATCCAACTCTCATTGCATCAGAGAAGGCAGATTCAGCCAGAGCCATTCCTACGTCAGCACTCATGCTCCCCTTTGCAAAACTAACCACCAAGGTGAGTCTGGGGATGGATCAGAAAGGGTTAATGGGGTTATGAAGGGTTTTGCTGGCCTATTTTCTAGGCAGGCACCCTTTAATCTCCTTTGGAAGCACCTTCACACAAAGGCTGGTACAGCAGCTCAGCTGGAGCCAGGATTTAACATGGAATAACTTGTCCTGAAGAGATTAAAAGTGGCAGTTGGGCACCAAACCTCCAGTCAAATGGGCAGGAATTTCTAACGAGGGAAAGGGAGGCAAGGAGGGCAGCAGGGTATTGGAGAAGGGAGATGGCAGTATACAGTGTCACTTTCCTTCTCCTGGAAGAAGGTCCATTGCTGGGACCTTATGTTCACAGAGGGGAGAGAAGAGGAAGAGACAGAAGGAAGAAATCAGAAGAAAGACAATGAGAAGAAAAGCAAAGTAAAGAGGAAAGCTACCTGCACCCCTCCAAGCACAACTCAAGCAGCTCAGCCATTCAATCCCTTCTCCGCCTTACCTGGGGGTCTCTGAGGCGACTGAGGTCTGGATAAAGGTAAAACAGGATTCCTTGGGCTGCCCCCGGCAGGGAGACTCCCCTGATGAGCAGAACTACCAGCATGAGGTATGGGAATGTGGCCGTGAAATACACCACCTGGGAGAAGGACAAAGGGAGCACAGGTGAGCAAACAGCGGGGTGAGAGGCCAGAGTGCCAGGGAGCAGAGCACCATTCCCAGGAGGAAGTGAGAAGAGGGCCTAAAGGAGATGGGAAGCTGGGCAGTGGCAAGGAACCGACCAGGCTGCCTTGCTCATCTTCCTTTAGTCTCCCGTAGAAAGAAACTCCCTTTTGCATGTGCCAGGAAGATCATAACATGTTCGGGGCAAGAAAAAAAATCTTTAGCCCCAGGAGCAATTTCAGACCACAAGCCAGGTTCAAGTCAGAAAATTGATCACAGTAACATCTACTTGCACCAGCTAATAATCTGCCATCTGTATCCATCTGCATCCATCTGCAAGGCCTTACCCTAAGTAGAAGCCTGAGTCAAGCATCTAAGAAGTCTTTTCTTCTTAGAATTTATTGGAAAGAGTGAAGAAGCACACAGATAAGTGATAGACTCTGAAACATTACTGCTATCAAAGGACCACGAGAGACAATACTGATGTGCTCCCACTCAGGACTGACAACTGGCTTGTGCCTACAACTCTCCACTTGAATGACTCACAGATACTGCCTGACTGACCCACACTTAAAGAATACCCTACAAAGGAGTTTAATGGAGAGCAGGGCAGCCCATCTCAGACTTGTTACCAAGGGCTCAGACTCAAACACAGCTTTTAACCTGCATCCTCTTGCTTTTTACTCCACTGGCCCCATGGATAAAAAAGACTTACTTCAGATATGTTTGAAATCCCTTGCTCTAGCAAAGTAGTTGCATTCCTTTGAGGAGTGCTGTGGGCTGGTATCAGCTAATCCTTGCAAGGATTCCACGTCTGGTAAATATAATCTTCAATTTGGGGATTACTGGGGTTCTTTCAGGACTGTTCTGACTAATTGCCATACCCTTCCACAACAACAGCACACTGTTGTTGATGTTTCCTGTAAAAAGAAAACAATACCCAAGGGTTGATGCTGTCTCCTCAGCAATTCACTAGTGTCATTAATCCTTTCGTGTTGCTCCTGTACCTTCAAGACTTATTGACCACCTTGAAAAAAGTTGTTCAGTTCGTTGTATCATGCTAGGGTAAAAAAAAAAGTCAATTTGCCTTCAGGTTTTTCCTGTGTCGATACGCTTAGTGAGGATTTGCATCAGAACTCCTCAATGCTACCTTACAGCTCTTTTCTCAGCTTTAGAAGTTACAGACCAAAGAGCTAAATTTTGTCCCTGGAGTAACTACAATATATAATAATAATGTTAAATGATCTATTTCTAATCTTTGTCTAATCATTCAGAATGACTCATTTCAGAATCCCTCTAAAGCCCGTAACAATGGTCATAGATTCTGTCACATCTACAGTAGTTTCCTCATTAGAAAAGGTACTATCAAGAATGAGTGCATGATTTCTCTGGACAATACGGACACCTCTCTGCCTAACAAGAATTCTTTTGATTTAAATAGTGATTCAAAAGGAGGTTCATTCTGGATTGATCCTTGTCTGCTCCGCCTGAACAAAGCAACATCCAAAGCACCTCACATTGGAACACAATTCCTGACCCACATCTTCTCCGGGCAAGTTGTTCCAATGCTCTGTTATCCTCACAGTAAAGAAGTTCTTCTTCAAAAACTTCCTCACAGGCAGAACTTCCCATGCTTCAGTTCGTGGCCATTTCGTTGTCATTGCCATTGCCTCTTGTCAAGGTGCCATTGCCTGGTCATCTCTAAAAAGAGTCTGGCCCCATTCTCTTGATACCCTCCCTTACAGTATTTATACACATTGATAAGATGTCCTCTCAGTCTTCTCTTCTTTAAGCTAAATAGGTCCAGCTCTCTTGGCCTCTCTTCATATGAAAGATGCTCCAGTCATCTTTGTATCCCTACACTGGACTCCAGGAGAAGAATTTTCTCTAGTAGTTCCATGTCTCTCTTGCACTGCACACAGGACTCCAGATGTGGCGTCACCAGGACTAAGTAGAGGGGCAGGATCACCTCCCTCAACCTGCTGTCAGTGCTCTTCCTAATGCACACCACGATACCATTCGCCTTCTTGGCCACAAGGGTCCATTGCTGGCTAATGGTCGGTCTGTAGTCCATCAGGATGTCCAGGTCCTTCTCTGTACAGCTGCTCTCTAGTAGGTCAATCCCCAGCCCGTACTGGTGCATAAGGTTATTCCTCCCTAGAGGAATATGCTTTTTTGGTGATTCAATTTTATCACACAGAAGAATAGAAGGATATGCAAGATGTTCTATCTTTGAAAATGAAAGCACTATATTATCATCTATGTCTGCAGCGCCAAGTTCTTTATGCACTTCACGTGTCCACACTTATATATCACAGCTCTCTCAGGTAATTCTACAGAAGCAGGTGAAAAATGCCTACATGCTGACACTCACGATCACCTGAGATGTCTATAATAGAAGCTCCATCCCTGTGAACCAGTGTCCTGGACACCAGAGGAACCCAAGGATGATGTTCTTCCACACTGGTAAACATCACCATTCACTTCACTTACAAAAGTTTCAAGATAGCTCCAACTTAGAGCTTTTCTGTGCTAGTTTCTACTAGTTTAACAATCATCTCTGTACTTACCACACAAAGAAATTCTTCTTTCAGAAAATTGTAGAATGTAAGTCTTACCTTTCTCAGTTCATGAAAGAATACAAGATTAAAAAAAGTCTTTAAAAAATCATATTGTTTTGCACCTAAGTGCATGTTCTTTCAGCATGACAGGTTTCAATTTCTCAACTGGATCGATAAATAACAAGATTTTTAGAAATTCACAGCACCAACTAGTATTTCTGTGGCATACAATTTGGATTGAGATCCTGGTAATCTCATGTGTGCTTTACATCTTGCAAGAACTAGTGTGCTAAGCTTTTCAGTCAACAGTCACTCACATCTGACACCCAAGGCCTGAATTTGCAGAATGTTTTCTTGGGCTAAGAGTGCCAAACTTCTATCTAACAATATGAACATCTGGATCCAATGAGATATTACTCAATGATTGGCTTAGATCCAATCTTTTTATTTTGTGGGCATTGTTAGCACTAACTACATCACAAGGAACCTTGCCGGGATCAGTATGATCATTCTGTCACATGCTGGTCAATAACATCCAGGGTTTTATTTGAAGCTGATCCACATGCCTCAGCAAAGTGATTCCATCTGTGACAACGTTCTGCATCTGTGTGTACTCCTAGGGGATGGCCAGTCCCTGTGTCAGAGGATGCAAAGCACTGCTGCTGCTCTGAGTAGGGTGATTTCGATTTGTTCTTTTTGCCAATCCATATGTAAATCCCCAGGATTGAGTTACCCCTTGGCAAACGAGTTGAAATCCCCAGAGCCATCATTTTAGCTGGTATCCCTGGAGCCATCATTTTTATCAAATACACAGAGGGATGATTAATTTATGGACTTCCTTCAGACACAGTTTCTTTACTGAAACAAGATCTCTCTTTTCATGGAAAAAAAGAAGTCAGCTTCACTAGTCATTTTTGCTAAAAGCACTTGCATTTGACATAGACTTTGTATTTAAAATACACTGGGTTTGCTCTCTGCATTTCCCACACTTTACTGTGTCTTAGTTTCATATTTGCTGCTATTATACTGCCTCTGTTTTCTTTTACTAGGCCACCACAGCAAGTAGTTTTTCTTTTCTTCTAATTTTACTCCATGGAAACCAGAAAACATCAGTTCTGCAAGATGCTTGATTTCCCCTTTGTGTTTCATAGTCCTAAACCATTCTGGGAGCAGGAGAAACTGCCAACATCCATACCATCACTCGATAGATAGAGCTAAAATTTACACTCAAACATGGTGTCTTGTTCAAAGTGTGCTGAGAAGGCAACATTTCAATAACACACTAAACCTTTTCGTTTCCATCTATGCTTGTTGACTGCAGACACAGCTGGTTGGGAATGGGTCAAGAGGTGGTAGAAGAAACTAAGTAATGTGTTCAGTGCAAATGATAGTAGCACAATCTGTAACTGAGGAAGGAGACAGGGATGGGACAGGACAGGATGGCAACAGATCTCTCCCAGAAGCATTTACAGAAAAACCTCTGTGGTTACAAGTGTGGGAAAAAAATAAAAACAAAAAGGAAAGGGAAAGAGAAAGGGAAAGGGAAAGGGAAAGGGAAAGGGAAAGGGAAAGGGAAAGGGAAACGGAAAGAGGAAACAGAAAAGAGGGAATAAGGAAAAGGAAAAGGGGAAAATGAAAAGGAGATCTTTATTATTGGGGAACATGAAGAACTGTAGGAAGAGGCTTCATTGGGAGCTGGCTTCATTGGGACCAGCTGCAAGAAACAGGATGATCTCCATTGCCACCTTGGAAGACTGTGATCTGAAAAGCTTCTCACCTCTATCCCAGTTCCTCCAACATTTCCTACCCAGAACCCAGGGCCTGGTTTGCATTTCCTCTGACAGCTGAGTCCTATAGGGTCTTGAGCTCTGCCAAATCAGAAAGGCATTTCCAGAGGACCTTTGGGGTCCCTCTGAATATACAAAAGTTGGGTGGGTTGAGTGCTCTAGTTTTGATTGAAGGAAGGATTGAAGGAAGATGCCTGAATTGAGCCAAGCACTCACCTTCCCTGTGGATTTGACCCCCTTCCAGATGCAGAAGTAGCAGATGATCCATGCGAGCAGCAGACACAGAGCCAGCTCCCAGCGCAGGCTGCCCAGGTGTTGGATGCCATCGGAAATCTTTAGCACTCTCCTCCTGCATTGAGAGGACACAAATAGTACCTGAGTGCCTGAGTGATTATAAGTACCTGAGTGACTGATATTGGCCACCAGAGCTCTTAACCCTGCATTGACTCTCACCACACCTCCCCAGTGCCTGACAACTTTGGAGAGAGGTAATATCCTAAAGACACAGGCAGCTCTGGGCTGCAAACCGCAGAACAGCAGTCCTCAGTTGCTCTTCTCTTAGACAAATGTACTACTAGCCTGCGGGATCATGTATGGGACACCTGCTTCTACACTTGCTTCCGTGCGGGCCTGTTTGGCCAAGACATTTCTTCTCCCACTCTTTGTCTGTGTTGCCCTGCTTGGGGTAAGAACTCTTCAACAGCGTGCAGCACCTTGTGCAAACAAGCAAACACAGGCTCTGTGTGAGCCTTCTCTCGCACACGTAACAAAGTCCACCTACACCTTTCTTACATGCTTCAAACAAGTGGAGGATACATTTCATTTAGGAGACAGAATAGACGAGGCTGACAGAAGAAGCCAGGCTCACCAATCCCATTCTCCATAGACACCTTCTGTTGTCTTTAGGAGTGGATACGTATGTCACTTCAGGCCCCAGAGCAGCAGAGCCGCCCATGCCATGGCAAAGGCCAGGACAGGCCCACAGTAATCAACATGGCACTGACAGAAGAAACGGCTCTGGGCATCCTCTTTCAGACACTTTGGTGATAAGATCCTAAACTAGATGGAGCTTGGGTCAGTCCAATTTTCATGATCTCTGAGCTTTCAGCAGCTTTCTGTGCTTTGGTTGTATCAAATCTTCCTCACAACTTAGAGAAATATGGACTCACCCCTCTTCTGTGTCTCCTGCGTCATGGATAGACGTGGGTGTGAAACATCATGGTGCAATCCCAAAACTCAAAGACAGGCCAAGAGGGAGATGGGCCAAGAGGGCCAGGCACTCCTCTGCAGCCCCAGCAGCAAAGCACAGAGCATGCTCACAAGCCCATCCTGCTGCACTGTACAGCAGTTATCCCAAACTAAAAGTAGCACTACTGGAGAACCACAGTTTGAGACAAAGAGCCTCCCTTCCCACCTTGCAGCCTAGTGAAGGAATGAGTGAGAGAAATTGAAAGAATGAGAAATTAGAGGAAATCACTCTGCCCTTGCAGATATCTTTTGTAATATTGCAGTTTCCCTGCTTCTATGGACATGGACCCTGAAACAAGTGGGAAGCAGGTGCTAACAGAGCGTGACTAACCAAGCACTGCGCTGCAGCCAGAAGAGGCCTCAGGAGAAAACCATCACCCTGCAGGCAGGTCAGCACCTCCCCAGGAAGGTGCTGCCTCCCTGTGCCGCTGCCCACAGAGGCCAGAAGCAGATGTTGCATAGAAAGCTGTGGACAGTGGAAATTTCCAGTCCCATGTGCTGATTCCCCAATAATATTAGAGGGCTGTTCAAAGTGCTGAAAGAAACATCTACTTTTCTATCAGCCAGTCTTTGGAAGGTCAGTGTAAGAGAGCCCAGCATCTCTTCCCATGCGAGCAGCTTTCTGAGGGAGAACACAGGCTCAGGAACACAAGGAAGACAAAGAAAGCTCAAAAAAAAAATAGAAAAGAAAAAGAAAAGCGGGGGGAGGTAGAAATGTAGAGGAGGAAAATCAATGCCATAAGCTTATTAGCAAGCAGCAACATATTTACCCGGGACCTTCTACTCTAATGATCCCTCTCTGTTCACACATAGACATAAAAAAAAAAAAAAAAAAATCTGAAGCAGGGATACCTCAAAAGTACTAGGTGTTCTGACAGCACACAGAGTGCTGTTGAGGACAGAAAGGGCAGGACACTCCATCAGCCTAAAGGCACCAGGGAATTCACGGTGGCAGCAGGGAGTTTACTTGCACAGTCTGTCACTCGGGACTCGGTGCTTAACTGTGCCATTCTCCTAGGGAGCACTTAGGGTCATCGGAGATCACAAATCATTAGGCCCATTCCTTCATGCCAGAAATAAAGCGACTTTGTACCTCAGTGTAGCTAAGACACATGCACTATCGTAAATGAGGGAACAAATTTCACTGAGGTAACCTGAGCCAGCACTCTCAGGATAGCTTGCATATTAATCACTAACGTAAAAACATCACCTCCTTTTCTATTTTTAAGGTAAAGACCATCCTACATACAAACATCACCATCCACCAGGATATAACCTCCTGGGAACATGCTGGCATCACACAGTAGCACAGATTCAAAAGGAAAGAGATCACCTACTGCGTCATCAGCATGGGTCCCTGCAGAACACAACACGTTTTTAAGGGTCCCCCCCTCCAACAACTGAACATACTAAAACTTGTGAAAACTTGAGAACAAAAACCCATTGAAGAGCTGCTGCTTTGTGGATCACCGCAGATCTCGCCCTGCTCCCAGCTGTAGTGTTGGCTGTGCCCTAAGCACATCTGCCCTGGACGCAGCCCCCAGGCAGATCAAGGCCCGGAACAAACGTCATCAATAATCCAGCAGATATACAATCCACCCTCCTATCCAATCCATAAACCTTATACAATCCACAGTCCAATCCAATCCATAAACCTGACCCAAGGTTTCAGGAGGATTTAGGTGCAGCACATATAGCCTAATCACATATGTTGCAAGAGGAAACAATCATATAAGGAAAGTTATGGGTCACAATGGGGAAGATGAGAGGAGGCAGAAAGAAAAACAAATGGAGAAGGTTAAGTGCAATGGCAGAAAAGGAAGACAGAAGTAACATAAAGAAGTATAGAAAACAATACCAAGAACCAAAGAAGCCAGAGCAACAGTGAGATTCGGTCCACAAACACAGGATCCCCTGGCCACCACTGATGATGGTGAGGCTGAGGAGACAGAAATACACCATAAGAGAAAGACAAAGTCATCCTTCTCTCTCAGGCAGACCAGCCTGCCAGATAGCTCCAGAGAAGTATCACCATGCTCTGCAATATTACCCTTGTCTGATGATGCTGCACCTGAGCTCAACACTCTGCACATCTGCCTTAATGCTGGCCTGCCCAGCTTGCAATGTTATGGCTTATTCTAACAAGGACAAATTCTTGGGAAGCAATGCTGTGGGGTTCATTCATTGCCCAGGGAATGTATTTCTCAGAGGATGAGGGGAAGATAGGCCTTTCTTTTACTTACTCCCAGAACTCAATGACAGGAGAGGTGGCATTTTCGTTCGTCCCATTTAGCGTGGAGTTCGCCTTCTGGAATTCCCTGCAGGTCCCTGCAGAGGAGGCCCAAGAAGAGAGGGATGGTAAATAGCAAAGACTGGAATACCAGAAGATCTGCAAAAATACTGCAGATCTTTCCATCTTTAATGTCAATTCTCAGCAAGGTTTTCCGCGATCACATGGATGTGTGAAAGGAGTGCCCTCTAGGGTGAGGCTGGCAAGACACTTAGCCCAACTAGGCAGACTGCGTTTCATTTTCTCCTTCCAGTGGGCATGGTGAGCCACCCTGACCAGGACTGCATGGTGCAGGAAGACTGGATTTTTCATCCTTGCCACCACTGCCAAAAAAGAAGATGCCCTCCATGTCTGGAGTCCAGAGCCAGAGAAGCCTGGAAAGTTGTCTAGCAGTTCATGTGGCAGTTCAGCATTACGCTGGACACACACAGCGAATGGGCACGCAGTAGCAACCTGACACACTGGGCACTTTCTCGCAAAGACCTGCGTTATCAAACAAAACTGGGGCTCAAAACAGAATCGCTGCTACTGCCACTTTGTCTAAAAATAACAAGGGTTTGCTCCCCCCACCAACCATGGTCTGGCCCACGTTGCAGTAAGTTGCTTTCATGAGTTAGTTGGTATTTGCAAGCAGCAGGTTTTCTTGTGCAGGAGCTGGGGAATGGGGAGTGTGAGGGGACTCCACACCTACCTGTGTTCCACTCATGGTCACAGCTGCCCCAGGGAAGGTCTATGGTGAACGAACTGAAGAGATAAAACAAGGCCCAAGCCAGGACAACAATGTAGTAGAAGTTCAGAAGTATGACAATGACCTGTGAGGCATAGCCAATTCCTGCAGAATTGAATGTGGATAAATACGTCAAGAGGGAGGCATAGGCCTCATCTTAAGGTTGGCACCTGCCCTCAGACTGGCCTACAACACAAGTTTCTCACTGTGTTCATGTGGTTCTTCTTTCACATCTCAATTTTTCACTCATTTTCCCCATGCTGCTGGCTAGATGTGAGCAGAACAACTGCCCAACCTATCATCCTCCCTCCACTTGTACATAAACACGACCATCTTGCATCAGTGGAGGTTTGGGGTGTCTTTCTTGGGAAACTGACCTCTGCATAGGAAAATTGGAGGTGCTTTGACACCCTAGCATACTCTTTCCTTCTCCTGCTGTTGGGTGACAAAGGATTGGAGGCTGTGGTTGGGAGCATACAGGCTGCTCCATATTGCATCCCTCCTGGCCTGGGAGAAGAGATCACCATGTGGGGCGTTAAATATGCTCACCAGCTCTGAGCCTCGGACAGTCTGTAGGAAATGCTTGTCCATAGGAGCCAGCCCTAGCAAGGAGTTAAGCGCATTCCCCAGGTGACTCCATCTGAACGGATCAGCTCTTGGATGAGGAAGCTGCTGAAAGCTGAACAACTCTGAGAGATGAGCCCCAAGGTCATCCCTTCCTCAGTAAACCCATCCTCTTGTTATCCTTATTGCAGCATTTTCTGGTAAAAGGATGGGAAGAGGAAAGAGTCTGGATGCAGGCAATATTGTTAGAAAGCAGGCTGGAAAGACACTCAAGAAGACAGAAATGTAAGACAACACTCCCCTGCTGACTTTCTTTTACCAAAATTCACTTTTTATTTTGCTTACTCTTTTGACCTTCCAATGTTTCAGAACTTTTTAATATTAAAAATACCCACTCTCTCTGGAAGGTGACAGAGGAGTATCTAAAAGTTTTGGCAAGTGGAGAGGAGACAACTGAGACTTTTCAGACCTGAGAAATCATAGAAAGTGTCTTGAGATTGGATGATTGTGCTCAGGTAGTACAAGGAGTAGATGTGGCAGTTCATGATTTGTTAAGACAGCTGACACTTTCCACCACTAAGGTTTAAGCCCTCTGCAAACTCAGAAAAAAAATGACCTAGGATTGATTTTATAACATAGCAGTATATTTTAGGTTCCTCAGAACTTTCAGGAGCATTTTCATCATTTAGATCTTGGAAGACTATTTTATTGGGCAAGGATCATGGCCAGAGTGCTGGGCATGGTGTGCATGGAGGCCAGGATGCAGTGTAACAAGGGATGTTGTTTGGTGAGAAAAGCGAACAATTTTCTCAGCATTATTTTGGGACAGGGATGGCCAGTGACCCTGGCTGGGCTGCATATGCAAGGCTTGTCAGAGCATATGGGAAGGCACATAAGGAACTGAGCTCAAGGACACGCAGCACCTCCTTTCCCCCGTGCCTTGCGGGGTTGGTATCAAGGGAGCTCTCTCCAGTGGGGCTGGAGCTCCAGGTCCCGGGGCTCCTTCCCCCCTTGCCCTGCCCTCCTGGTCTCACTCACCTTCGAAGAGAGGGCAGATCCTCCTCCAGGCCGTCACCCCTCCCTGGCTCGTGAACTGGCCCAGCGCCGTCTCCAGGAAGAACACCGGGATCCCACAGGTGAAGAGGAAGATGAGGTAGGGGATGAAGAAGGCACCTGGCAGATTCAAGCAGTGTGCGAGAGAAATAAATTACTGCATTTGGGCCCTCCTAATGCTAACACCGAGCAACTACCTTCCAGGAGAGATTAAGGAGGACGGTAGGGGAGCTGCTGAGGGTGGGAAGGGTACAGATATGAGCCAGGAGAAAGGGGTTTTCTTCACACTTTCACAGCAATGTGACAGCATGAGAAACTCAACATTCAGAAAGGAGAAGATACAGGAAAGTTTGTAGGCCTAATTTTTATGCAGAAAACAAATACAAATTTCTCATTAACTGTGTAGAAGTAAAGAAACCACCCTCCTGTGAGACCATTGTGATTTTTCAGAAAGTTGATGATTCCTTTTAATCTGATATTTCTGAATGCCTGTCATCAACTACCATGGGTGACAACACCAACGATACATACAGAATATTAAATTAATCTCACTGCGGGGCTTCCTCATTTGTTCACTCACCAAAAAAAAAAATTAAAAATAAAAATACAGTCATGCAACTGAAAGGAAAGCCATGCAGAAAAGGATTTCCCTCACGCAAGCAGTCAGGGCTCCCTTCCTGGTCAAATCCTATCACGGAACCAGACAGGGATGAAGTGGATCACGTTTTTGAGCAGGCCACACTAGCAGTAAATGCACTAATGGTTTTACTGCCATGGTGCATAAGAGAGAGCCTCACAAATGCTCCCTGCTTTGCAAACGCACCATCACAGACGTGTGTAGTCCTTCCCCAAGCGAGGGGAACGCTACCTGGCTTTGGTCACACTTGTGGGGGTGTGTGAGGAACAGCAATCCCGGTGTGGAGCTCAATGGAGTCTCTTGTTTCCCGAGTTAAGGAGCTTAGCTCGCCTGTGCGAGGAAGGACGTATGTGTGGCCATGCACCGTCCCTGTGCGAGTTAAGTATAAATGTGTTAGGGGAGAGGTCAAGGGAGGATAGCCACATCAGCACAGTCCCCTCAAGTCCCGTCTTGCATGCAGCTGTATTACCATAAAAGCGGTGGGTTTTTGCAAGAGAGATCCCTGCTGTAGGAAAGCAGGTGCTCAACCAAGCCACTGCCGCCAGACCTAAGGAAACATCTTTGCACTGACACGGGTGGGAAGCAGAGCAATCAAGCTGCCACCAGCCAGGACCTGCAATGAGCAAGGCGGGGAGAAAGGGGGCAGAAAGGCTGCTGGAAGAGCTGCCTTTCACAACCACGTAGGCCCCGGGGCCCTCGTGTGCTGCAGCAGACAGGGCAGCAGGTTGCGACACGGCTGCTTCCCGTCGCGCGAGGCGGGACGTCGGGCCGCGCATCCGAGCAGCCCCGCGGCGCGACCGGCCTTTCTGCACCCACCTCCCCCGCGCGGCCTCGGGGTGAGCCGGCTGCAGCGGCAGCGCCTCTGTGCCGGGCACCGGCCCGGCTCTCACGGGAGGCTGCGGACGCGGGACGGGGACGGGAGGGTGCCCGGCGCGCACGGGGCCAGCGCGCGGCACGCGGGGCCACTCGGACAGACTGGCTCCCCCGGTATTGCCCAATGCGCAGGGCCTGACCCCAGCACAGGCGCAAAGGCAAGAGGGAACAAGAGCGAAAGTAGAACATCCTCCGCTATTTCCTTCTCCTCCCACTATTTCTTTCCCCTTTATTTTTCTTCTTTCTTTTTTTTTTCAGAGCACAAAGTATGCAGGAGACCATTCTTGATTTGGGAAGTAGAAAGATCTCTAAAGAAAGAGAAAGTGACAAGCTGCCTTATTTGCGTGACTGAGATTTTGCAGATATCCTTTCTTTCTGCGAGGAAGAGTCCTGGTTTATTTAGCCAAGCAAAGCAATAGCTGAGAAGAGTTACCTTCACTGCCATCACTGTGAGGGCACTTGGTGAGAGGACCACAGAGCTATTTAAGACCAAAGGTAATGTCGGTTACAGCCTGTCCGTGATTAACCTTAAACTGGACTTTAAATAAAGGTCCCTAACCACCAAAGAAGCAAAAGTGCTGGCGCCAGCCTTCCCAAAGGAGGATAGGCTTCTGGCAGCTCTTAAAATTAATCTCGATACATTACAAATGGGTTATTTGATGCAGCCCCATCCAGGGTAGGGCTGAACTCCATCATGCAGGAGAATGCTTCTAATTCTGTGTAGCCTTATTTTATTCCCTGCTCCAAGGAAAGCCATCTGGGAAATACCTTTCTGTACAAGCATCTTCCAACCTCATGGGAAGGTGACAGTTTTTGCCTGAGATTGCAAATTCCTCCCAGCCTCTCACATGTGGCAGCTCTGGGTCGGGCCCATTTCTTGGGGATGGAAAAGATGCTGAGAGAGGCTGTGAAGATGCAGCTCCCAGGTCCTCTCCCAGCCAGCAGCGCTCATCCCAAACTGGTGCCCTGTGCAGGGAGCACACAGGGATGGTGCAGCCACTGGAACGGGCACTACGCAGCAAGCAGCCATGAAACATTCCCCATTAAAAAAGGAAAACAAGAAAAAACCTTCCTTTCAGAAATAAAATTCCCAATCACCAGGTAAAAAGGAAGCAAACAAAACTGAGCAAAATCCAGTGTGAAAATAGCTAAATAGGAGCTAATCCTCTTTTATGCCGCTGGGATGAAAGCAGTTTAGTGAGGCCCATGAGACTACCCCAAGCTAAAGCCAGGGGATTTCAGCCCCGAGTCCCCAGCACTCGCTTCATGCCAGCTCCACGCCAAGTGCCATTTCTCCTCTCCCCGTCCCTTCCGGGGAGCCCAATTAGCAATTAATCACCAAACAGGGACCGTAATTCCTTCTCTGCGTGTTGCAGAGAAAACAGACACGTGGCCAAACAGAGCAGAGCTTTGGGCTCTCGTCTCTTAAATAACTTCTTCTTCCTCTTGAAAGACAAGTCACAGGCTAGACAAAGCAGGAACACAGAACGACAAATGCTCACGGCCACCTCTGCCCGCCGCAGCGAGCGCCAGGGCCGCGTGCCAGCTCGTGCCCCAACGGCACCGACACGCCGCGTCCCTCATGGATGAGAGCAGCGCCCTGCTCCGGCTCTGTCCCTCGAGCACATAGATCCTCGGGCCCTGCTCGGAGGCACGTTTTGCCCCTGCCACGTGTGCACGGCTCCGTCCGATGTCAGGAGGCTCCGTGGGAAGCAGAAGCGGTGATGGGAGCGAGGCAGACCCTTCGGATCTGCGTACCTCAGTGCCAGGAGCCAGCACCCAGAGGTGCAGGCACCCAGGCACATCAAGGTGTCACACCATGGAGCTTACACTGGGACCAAGCTACCAGCCCCAATTCAAGTGGTCAAGCAGGCTTCTCCCTCAGCATTTTGCTTAATGGATGTTCACCCCCTGGCAGGCTGGGCCTTCCTTCACAAAGATTTAAAAACGTGCAGAACAGGAGCCGGATGGAAACTATGTGTCCCTGCTCCCCTGTCCCTGCAAACACGAGGACACCCTCACTTCTAAGACAGGCGAACTCCCAGTAAGGCAAGGCCATACAGAATCGTGCAGACTAGACAAGTTTGGGGGCAAAAGGGTGAACAACATACCATTTCGTCAACATCAGGTCACTTGGGCACAAGAAGAAGGACCTGCACGCACCGGAGCTTTGCAGGGCACAATAGCTCCAAAAGCCCCTAGAAAACGCTCCAGCCTCTTGCTGCAGCGTTAAGGACCTCCGTTGTCCCCGTGGTCTCTGGCACAGCTCCCACACATCCACCCTGCTCTGTCTTTAGACCACAGGGAAGATGTAGCTGTGCGGAGAGGGAGGTCACACCTGGGCTCGAACAGGGACAGGGCTGCACTTACCTCCACCGTTCTTGTAGCAGAGGTAGGGGAAGCGCCACACGTTTCCCAGCCCAATGATCTCCCCGGCCACGGACAGCACATACTCCAGCTTGTTATTCCAGTGGCCTCGTTCCAGAGTCCGATCCTCTTCCTTCTCCTTTTCCGCGCTTGGATGTGCAGGTATCGTTTCGCCATTGCTGATTGCACCAGGGACTCTGCAATCCATCCCGCCTTCGGAAGGAGTTTCCTTCACTGCGGTTAGAACATGTCACGCAACGAGGACCTGCGGTTGCCGGAGGCAGGGCCGGCGAGAAGGCACACGCACGAACACATACAAACACACACACACACACCAGACCGTTACTGCCTCGTTCCTTACCGCGATTCCCGCTGGAGGAGAGGCGCCAGGAGCACGTGTGCGCTGTCAGGGGTTAGCCCAAAATCAGCCACGAAAAGCCACTGTTGGTTTCATTATTTATAAGGGACTCATCTGAAAACACTCCCGTGTTTGAAAGCCTGTCCTTCAAGTGCATTTTTTACTGAGCGGTTTTACTGCACGCAGCAGGCCCAAAGGCTCAGGCAGAGCTGAGTTCGCGCAGCAGCAGGCGCCGTAAAGAGACATGGGGAGAAGGAGGTTTAAATCCTTAACAGTGCATTTTATCAGGGTTTCTCTTCTCCCTGGGTGCTGCTTACAAAAGGTCTGGTTTTACAGACCGTGTAAGCACAGAGTACTGTTAGATGTGGAACTGTTAGACTGGGGGATGATGCTGTCCTCCTCACTGATGGAAGAGAATCCATCCAGGTGACACGACTACAGGGCACCTCTTCACCGTGAGGGTCTGTCCCTCACAACAGCTACCTGTTTCTGCAGATACCCCCTATAATACCATGTCCTGGATAATTTGGCACTGCAAAAGCTGGGAACTCCTGCCGTGGCAGAGCAGCTGGGTGCATCTTGTGCTTTCTCACCACCCCTAAAAGCTCCAAGAGGATATGTTTCTTCCCCAAAAGCCACCGCTTAGTTTAAGCGGCTATTTCTGCACACTTGGCACTTCAGAGCCACGGGGTCCAGGAGCCCTGCACCTGGGCTGGCATCGCTGAGGACGCCTGCAGCAAGGGGGGCACCTTCCCTCGCACGATGCTCATCGGACCCCAGCCAGGCAGTCACCCTTCACTCCGAGAGCAGGAAAGCGCCTCGGCAGCTCTCTCCCCCATGGCGAAAGAGAGAGAAAACCAGCAAGAAAGCAATGAAGAAAGCACTCAGCACAGCACTTCGACGTGCTCCCCGTGCCCTGCCCGCGTCCCCGCCGTGCGCACCTACCCCGGGAGGCGGAGAGGTGCATGGAGGCACCAGCAGTGCCGTGGGAGTTTGACAGGGGCCGCCCGGAGTTGGGAGCAACCTTCCACTCTGGGCAATGATTAAGCGAGCGCAGAGTGCACCATGACCCCTCGCGCGCAGCAGTGGCACCGGGTGGGCGCCGGGGGGAAGGGGCGCACGGGGCAGCCCCGCGGAGCCGTTACCTTGAGGGATCCAGCGGGGCTGTCAGCGCGCGAGGCGGAGGGCAGCGGGGAGGCAGGACCGAAAGGTGCTGGCTATTTAAAGTGTGCAAAGAAAACTTGCGCCGTGGTGTAATCCTAGACTTCGCCCAACCCACATTCCTTCCCCCACCCCCCAGGGCTGGACAAAACCCTACACATGACTGACTTCATGGCCACGGCGAAGGGGCTCGTTCCCCGCCGCCTGCGACAAGGTCTCGCTTGGCCTCCGCCAGCCTCTGCTGAGGCCATGCGCCCCCATCCCGTGGAGAGCCCCGTCCCGGCCTCCCGCACCCTTCCCGCAGCGCCCAGAGCAGGACTCTGCTGCGCAGATACATCCTTCTGGAGTCCACTCCTCGCCACGGGTCCGAGACGCAGGCACAACGCTGCCGTCTCTATCCCCTCGCACGTCCCTCCTAAAGCTGGAAGGTTTTGCTGTGCTTCTGCAGTCCTGGGAAATGGCCACAGCGGTGGCGATACCAAGCGTCTGGACAGCAAAAACAGCTGCAACGCAAGCAACGCAACGCGCAAGGGAGAAAACAGCCCCCAAGATCTGCACAGCCAGCGCAGGGCTGTAAAACCAGCTATCGCCGCTCAAGAAGATCCTGGTCTCCTTGCAGCTGGTTATCTGAAGGCGTTACCTCAGAGGCCGTAAAAAAAAAGGCAAACAGAGCTGTGTGCTGTTCATAGTAGGCTTGTGCTACAGCTGTGAAGGTCCACAGATATAACTGAGTCAAAGGCTTTAAAATATTTTTATTTTACCAACTGAGGAGTATCCGGGGTAAGAGAGAACAAAACCAAGCTTGTGGCTTCAGGGCCCTTTTGCCAGGCTTGCAAAGCAGCAGCAGCAACAAAACCCAGGCTGCACACGGGTAGTTTTCCAGAGTTATGAGGAAAAGGACAGGAAGAAAACTACGAACGTTGTCACCACGCTAATCTAAGGTGTCCCCACGTCCACACAGCGCTGGGCTCTCTAGAAAGTAAAATTACGAAAGAAGCAGAAGAGGCCCAAGGTCAGGCAGAGGCAAGAGGTGGATTCCAACCAAGGAGTTGGGAAGAGACAACTAGAATAAAAACAGAGAGATAACAGAGGTCTAGAAAGCAAGGAAACAACAAAGATGATGAATATACCATGCACGACATCTCATAATGCAAATACTAATGGCATCCAATGAAACATTCAGACATTAAAACAAAGGGAAATACATTTTTTTCCTCTCTCACTATACATAATTAATTAAGCATGGTACCCGTTGCCACAGAGGATTGGTCAGAAAGGAACTAGGTGCGTTTTCAAAGGACTGCTCCACAAGCTCCACAGCTATTAAACGGGATGGTCCAAACAAAACACCCAAACCCGGTCCTTAAACTGGAGATTGCCAGAAATGAGGGAACCCTCCCAGCAGCAGAGTTACGCTGCAGGATGAGCATCAGAGAATATCCCTGCAGGGTCACAGTCTGAGTGTGACCAGCATCGCTGTTAAGTAGTTAGAGCATGAACATAGGGATTAAAAAAGCAAGAGAGAAGCCAAATAACAGCTTGTCTTGTGCAATGGACATCAGAAGAGAAAGCAAATATGGGACCATTTCTGGATATTCTCAAAACTATTGTACACATCTCTGTTGCTACATGAATAACCCCGGATAACAACAATAGCTGCTTCGTGCCAATGACAACATTCTTATCAGCAGTTTAAGTAGAAGATGACAAGCAAATTGGCAGGCGCTAATAGAAAGTGATAGGAAAGTGTGTAATCAATAACAAACTATTTGACTTCCGCCCAGTCAGATAAGACTGCACCGAAAGCAACAACAAGTTAAAACTGAAAACAAAAGTTCAGTGTAAACGTAACAAGTATGAAGGAGAAATATTGCATCTATCAGTGTGAAAGAAAATCCTGATCGAAGCATATTGAAGAAAAACAACGCTTTTCATGTCTTCTGGGGAAAAACAGGAAAAAAACATATGGTTCTGGGAGATGTTACTTGAGAGATCTGAGAGCCTAAAAATACTTCATTTTACTGAATAGAAAAGTAAATTCTCTTTACAGAGAAAATATAAAATCACAAAGGATCAGTTAAGTCGGATCAGGCAAAAGATGAGTTCAATACACATTTTTGAAGTTGCAGAAGGCAAGAAAGGGACTTTAACCAGCTCATCAGAGACACTGGAATTCTATAGGGAAAAATGAAGAGGATGAAATTAAATGTCTAAGACTGTGAGCTTGTAATCATATCTAAGACAAATGGAAGATGTGGGACAATTAGAAGCAAAATTCTAGGAGTTTGATTTGCAAGAAACAAGTAAATAGATACAGAAGAAAAAGAATCTAAAAAAAAAAAAAATGAGCCAATTAAGTAATGTGCATCCTGTAATAGTAACAAGAATAATTTCATCCTCGGACCTACAAGATGATGCTATAATATACACATGTGCATCAATATACACATGCATATGAGTGCACATGCGTGCAAACACGCGTGCACACACACATTCATACATCTAATTTATATGGATAAGGAGAAGGAGAACAGCAAAGTAGGAATTCTGTTCCATGCCACCGACGGCCACACAGCTGCAACCCACCCAGGCACCGGCAGAGCGTTTTCTCTCGGCGTCCCAAGGGCTGGAGAACGTTGGCCATTGTGCTGTGCCTGTCCCAAATGCCTCGCTGCGGTGCCACCCCTGCGATGGCGCTAGTGGGTTTACATGTTTACATCAGCAGCAGTCTCACCTACCGGGGGTAGGAAAGGGGCGCCTGCCCATTTAACCATCCCCCTGTGCTGCTGCCACGGGACTCAGGACGGTGCCGGTCGCGGGTTGGGCTCCTCCGAGCGCGGCACCAGGCTGGGGAGCACCTACCTGCCCTCGCCTCCTCCTGCCTCCGAGGCGCCCTGGGCTGCAGCGGCAGCCCGAGTGATTCCTGCCCACGGAGGCTCCGTGGCTGCCGCATCCCCGCGAGCCGGCGCGGGGCAGAGCACTGCCTGTGCATGGGGCAAACTGTGCACACCTGGCTTCGCTTGTGCCCCTGCTCTCCCCACCACCCAACCGTTTTGCAGAAAAGGCTGCCAATTCCTCTCCTCAAACTGAGGTTCCATATTGCTGATCGCTCTCTACCTACAAGACTTACCAAGATTTCTCTCCTCAGTTTTGTCCCATTCTTCCACTAGTGCTGGAGGTCATGCTGCAGGAGGGGCATTCCCTTCCAGAATATGCAAGTCTGGGACAAGCTTTGCCTGGAGATAAGCAGGTACGTTGACTTTTTATGGGTCAGATGCACACAGGAGCTGGCCCCAGCCACATCCTGCACGACCGACACATGCAAGCGCTGGCCCTGGACTTGCTCATTCTGGTAGGAAGCCACAGAACATACTCCCGGCTCTGCCCTTGCGTCACACCTCCACCAAGCTGAGCAGCAAAATAGCTCACGCGGGTTTCTGTCCTCCAAAGCACTCATCCACCTCCAGCCACCCAGAGAGGTGGCTTGAACCAGGAGGAGGAAAGGTTCAGAGCCAGCCACGTAAAGGAACAATTAGAGCAAAAAAAACAAAGAGGAAAGGAAAGGTAGTGACTGGGAGAGATACGCAGTCTTTTACCCCAGTGCAAGCAGCAGCAGCTTTCCAGTGAACTTACGCTCCTAACGCACTGCAGTGCTCCCAGGAGTGCGGCCGGGGCATGGCTGTGGCCGCTGCCACGCGGCTCCCAGGACGAGGAAGCCCCCGGCTGTGTTTGGCGCTGGCTGCACTCGCGAGCTGCGGGCTGGAAGGAGGTAGGCGCCCCGCGTCCACCTCCCCCTCCGCCACGCGTGGCAAGCGCACGAAAGCCGCGTAATCTTGCACCTCCCGGCTTCCAAGAAGCCGGTTTGCCGCGGCATTATCTGTGAAGCAAAGAGCAAATACAGTGCGTTTCCCCTGTCTGATAACCACCATGCTACTGGCCTTTCCAACTTGCAGACGTCATTAAGCTTAAGCAAGTGTGGCTGTCGGAAGGAGAATTGTTGCAAACAGGCACAGGAAGCGGTAGAGAGAGGCCGGTCGTAGTTGGGACATTATGGGAACCCGGAGGGCGTGCGGAGCAGAAAGAAGCCATGATAAGCACAAAGGAGCGATCCCTGCTCCAAACAGCAAGCTCACAGAGAGACACCCATATTTTGGAACTGCTATGGCAGAAACCTTAAGTATGGGAGGAAGCTGTGAAGCACATAGGAAGTCTCCTCCGACAGAAAATGCTGTTACAAGCATTTGAACAGCTTCATTCAACTGGACGGTTTGGCTTCCCAGGTGAATATCTGCTTTCAAATAACACCGTGGCTGACCAGAACCCCAGGCCAAGAAAAATCATTTCCACACTAGATTGCTGCCGAGCCAGGGGGGCCTCACGTGCGTGCCCAGGTTGCTCTGTGCAAGAGCAAGGCTGCGGACAGCGCGCTCGGTGCGTGGACGACAGAGCCAAGGCTCCCGCGGTGGCCAGGGCTCCCATGCCGGAGGCAATGCCACAGGGCCCGCTCACAGCGAGCGCAGGACAGGGAGCCCCTCCTGGAGGCTGGCGGTGATACTCATGTTTTATGCGGTGCACAGGCCGACAGCTTGCGGCTGCGAGCCTCTCTGTGCACCTCCGACTGCAGACCAGAAGTGTTACGAGGGGCAGATTAGTCGAGGCCAGAAGGACTGTGGACCCAGGCTTTCTCTGGCTGCACTATTAATTCTTAGTCCCATGACAGAGGGGCAGCAGAAGGCTGGAAATTCCCATAATCACTCAGACAAGTACAAGCTGAGTGGCTTCCCCCACGGGAAACGTGTGGAAACAACAGCGCAGTTTAGCAGTCCGCTTGCATGTCTGGAACCAACAAACCCAAGATTAAGTCAGGAATGTGCAGGCATTTGTAGTGCATGTGTGAGCGCAAGCGCAGGAGCAGCACAGAGGCAGGCAGAGCTGCAGGGTTTGCATCTTAACTCTGCTTGGACTTCTGCTGAGCAGCTTGTCGCAATTCGAAATGCTCTTGCCCACAGCATCTCCTGCTCTCCTCCCACCTCCAGCAGCTCCCTGCTCCTCAGGGCTCTTTTCTAGCCCCACTGTGTCTGGGCAGCCTGAGCAAGCACTTGCTGGGTAACGGTGAGAATAGTGCTGCTCTCAGCACGCTTTTGGAAGAGGAAAGGGTTCACAGCCCTTCAGAAGACTGGTTATCTACCTCATGATGAGAAAATAGATAGTTTGCATGAAGAAAATCAAACTCATCAATCAGCTGCTGCAGCCGAGGAGTGAAGTGGAGGGCATTTTTTTGCATCAAGAAAAATATACCATAGAAAAACATCATTTCAGACTGGCAATGATAGCTCAAGTGGCCCAGAAGGGAGACATATGACCATAAGATTGATCATGTCCAGTGCAAATGAGGGAGTAGGGAAAGAACTGTAGAGGAGCCTGAAGATGATAATTCCTTACTCTTAGTGAATCTTGGTCCTCTTGGGTGAAGATTATAAAGATAAAATAGACTCTCCTCAGCAAGAATGAAACCAAAGGTAGTTACAGGGTTGGGGCTGGGATTGTAGATGTCTCTGGGCCGTCTCTGTGTGGAGAAGAGGAGAAAGGAAAATCTTTTTCCAGAGATGGAAGAGGCTTGCACCTGCTCTACTACCTCCTCAAGAAGGAGAAGAAAACAACTGTTTTTAAATAGGGTGTTAGGCAACATTTTCAGAGCATCTGTTCATATTTATTTACATGCTTGAAAAGAAAAAAAGGACACTTTAATTCAACAGACTTAATGGGCCAGCAATGACTCGGAATATAAAGCTTCCACTCCGGGAGGAAATCCAGTAGCTAGATATCTATTTATTGACAAAATGGGACAAAGCTTAAAAAAGCTTTCTCTGAAATAAATGATGCGCTAATTAGAGATGACAAAGTGAAAGACTGTGGCATTTCGAAAAGGTCATTAAGAAGTAAAAGACAGGTTAAAGTTTCCCAACCTCCAAAAATCAGAAATTCACGAAACCGTTAAAAATTCCATCTTGCCGGGAGGCGTATCTGCCCGAGGCATTCCAAGCAGCCCTAATCTCGGCATCAGGAATGCTGCGGCTGACATCTCGGAGACAAGGCCCCGCGCGGCAGCTCCACTCCAGAGCGCAGGGCCTCCCCAGCGACGCTTCATCCCCCTCATCCCGGCGCTGCAGCCGGCTCCCCTTCCAGGCAGGGCAAAAGGAGACCAAGGGGGCTGTGCTGCCCATCTTCCAACCCTTCTCCTCCCTGGACTGCCTAGACCTCCGCTTTTTAGTATACTGAGAAACCCAGAGTGCAGAAGACCGGTACAGAAAGATAAAGGATCTCCTCTCACATACTGAACTAAGTCAGTGTGGTCAATGAGGCTCTGAAACATAATGTGAGCAGAAGAGCCTTCAGATATCTCCAAAGACGGATGGATTGTGCCTGAAGCAAGCTTCATGCTGGGTATGATCTCCTAACTACAAGTCATTCCTGTTTTGGTGGCCAGTTGCATCATAGTAGTAGCGAGTCCCTCTCTCTTGGGTTTAAATGTTTTCACCTCCTCAAAAAAAATATAGGTAAAAAGTCGTTTTTGAGTTTTGACAATTTAAAGTAAGCATTTTCTTTTTTACCATTTGCCTTGTAGAGTGCCGGACATGAGTATAACTGAGCTTCAAGCGAGGCCCCGCTGGTGCCGGGCATGAAGCGCAGCCCTGCTCCGCAGGGGGAGGAAGGGCCGCGAAGCGCTCGCTGCCGCCCGGGCGCTTGAGCTGCGGGAAAGCGACGTGCTGCGGAGGGGCAGCTCTGCGGCAGGGCCCGGGATCAGCCTCTTCCAGCAGGAGCAACAAAGGTGCCACGGCTCACACAGCTCGTAGCGTCACTTCCCAATACCGAAATCCAAGCCACGTTACCCTTCTACCACTGTGAATTCATATACTAATGCCCATCTGCAATAAAACATGCAGAGGGCAGTTGGAAAAGTTACACCCACTCACACCACGATGTTTCCACAACAGGGTAACTACTCTCCATCAGCTGCACAGGCTCACAGTCTCGCTGCACTTTTTGAGGACAGACTAAATTTCCGGCCACCACAGGCTCAGGTAGTGTTTGTCTGGGGAGTGCTGGAAACGTGTCACTAAGTCAGTCACCGACCACAGCCCAGAGGAGCAGTTTGCATGGTGATGAGAGAAGAAGGTGCAAGCATCCCCGGTGAGGTGTCCAGACAGAGGGAACAGCTAAAATCATGGAACCAGCCAAACTTTCACACTTGGTATTCACCATCACTGGGATCCAGGGGAAAAGATTGGTCTTTGATTTCTTGTTTGTTCTGCAACTTTCCTACTGTAAAGTTCAAACCACACACCAGTATTAGCACGCTCCCTCCTGCTACAACAGAAACTGCAGATTTATGCCAAAGCAAATCAAGAAACAGGCATTTTTTGCTGTCCAAATCTGATCCTAGACAGGGACATAGCACGCAGTACACTGAGGAGGAACTACAGAAACTAAAGGGACTTCAGAAGGAAGGAACTTTCTGGAGGGAGAGAAAACAAGTTTTGTCCATGCAAATGTAGCCAGGAACCTAAGTGATGTGCCACGTGGCTTGTTGACCAAGGTGTGACAGGTACGAGCCCACAGCCGCTCTCAAAGGTCTTCAGAAGATGCACATACCCTTACTTGCAATTCCAACCTCAGCCCACTGCTGCCTGGAAGACTTGTCTACAGATCTCTGCATTTCCAGCAATCGGCTTAGTAGGAGAAGCTGGAGATCAGCCAGGGCTGACCCTATAGCAAAAATATGCTGTCTTGGAGGATGCTTCCTGCTCGTGGGTGAGGAATGGCAGCTCTGCATTCCCCCACGGTAGAGCAAGGAAATACCGAGTTGAAAGATGGCAACAGCTTTAGAGAGGCGGTCTGTGGTGTTACAGTCGCAGGCGGGCAGCCCCAGTGGAGTCCAAACTTGGACTTCCCCTGCAGGGAAGGGAAAGTAGTTGAGTAGCAGCAAAATAAGGGAACCACCATATTCCTTTGGCTTCATTTCCCTTGGAGCAGGGATTTCCTGGGGTGTAAAGGAAAGGCCTGAGAGAAGAAAGATCAAAAAGGACACGAAGCAATTCTGTTTCTTTGAGATAAAGGAAGTTTGGAGAGAAGCAAGGACTTAGAAAAGGTCTTTGGACAGAGCAGGGCGAGGGTATTTTTAGACCTTTCTGCAGAAATCGCAGGTGCCCCATGTGCAGTTTGTCACCACCAGTCTCTGCATCCTCTTTAAACAAACATTACACAAAGTCTAAACAGACCCTCTCAAGCAAATTTCCGATAGGGGTCTTGGATACTCTGCACATACCTGCGCATTCAGCAGGAGCAGAGAGTCCTTCCTTTCAGGGCACTGTGCTGCGTGTTTACTATCCAATTCATAAGCTGCAGTTCTGAAGTGCAGTTTTCAAAAATAACTGATACCCACTCGATCTGCTGGCACATCACCAATCCACTAAAAGCAGCTGCGGGGATGTCTAGTAAAATTGTGATCATCCTGGGAACCTGCACATTCAGAGATAACTGCTCCTCCGGGATTAACACCCAAGCAGTTAGCCCAGGCACTTGACCTTAAATGATTTTTTTTTTTTTTTTGGACACACTTAATGCTAGAAAATGGCTCCTGAAAAGCTTTCAATTTAGACTCAATCTAGGATTAAAACTACTCATTGCAGCAAGGCTTTTGTTCCAAAGGCATTCAGAGCACGTCTCCTTAGAAATATCTCCGTTTTCTGATGTATCCTTACTACTTTCACCGCTTTTAGCATGCGACTTAACATTCATTTGTACCACAACATCTTATTACATAAGGCTCAATGCTCTAAATCTCATGCTGTGTAGTTTTCAGCTGTCCTACTCATTTATCACCCTCTCTAACCAGCATGGCTAGAATTTCGATAAGGGCTGAATTTATTGCTGCTCATGACACCCCTCAGAGCTCCAAGCTGAGCTCCCCTCCAGCCTGGGCGGGCTGACCAGACACATTCTCTGGGGCTGCAGCTGCCCCAGGGGGCAGCAGGGCTGCTGCAGAGCAGATGGAGCTTCCTGCTTCTCATTTTCAGCTAACTAGAGGAAGCTTCACCTCTTGCTTTTAGCAGATCAAGACCCTCAACTTCTTGTAGAGGCATCAACAGTGATCTTGGGGAAAAAAAGATTTTTGGAAAAATCTTCCTTCCGTTTTAAATGCCTCATTGTTGATGTGCATGACTGTTCACGTACAGCAGTTCTTTTAATCACTTGCAATCACTATGGCTAGAGATGTGCAAGATGTGCCTGGAATGACAGCAAGGTGTCTCCTATAAGCAGCTGATGAATCTTCAAATAGTTTTTGTTGTGCTTCTTTACAGGCTTGTGTTACGCTCACTCTAATAACCAGCACTTGTTAGAGCACCATTTCCAGCTGCCCTATAGAGATGATAGAGGACAGCCATCCCTGGGCAAGTGCCTAGGAAACAGCCTGCTGTGGCATAAACAAGGCTGTACAATTTCTCAGTTCTCTCAAAACTGGGATCAGATGACCTTGTGCATCCCCATATATACGAACACTGTGAATTTCTTTCAGTGCAAACATGTACAAAAGGACAAAACGACTATCCATCCTTAAAGCTGAAGGCAACTAGACCGACCTGGAGCCATACCTAGATATACGGGCCTGACTCAACTGCTTCCTTGCTCACATTGTTAGAGATGAGCAGCAAAGAAGCTTGGTGCTGTCCTTTAGTTTCATAGGCATCTTGCAGCAATTTTGTTTGTTTTATAAACTCTTACATGCCCTAACAGTGAAGCCTAGGAAGATCTCTGTACAGGATATCATTTTCCTGATGGATTTGAAGCCTTCTGTACATCACATTCATCTTCAGCATAAGTGGAAGGGAATGGGGAAGATGCAGGGAAATATGGAGCAGCAGTCCTCACCTTGAACCCTGAGAAAATTCCTGAACAAATCCTTCTCCAGACACAGCCAGGCACATGAAGGGTTACGTGGCCAGCACCATCCAGCACTACACTGCCAGAACCACCTGGTGCCTTTTGTGCAGAGATGACGAATCTTGCAGGTAAAGGGAGGGCAGTAGCTGTTTGCCTTGACTTGGCAAGGTATTTGATGCAGTCTCCTGTGGCCAAAATGGGCAGTTACGGAAAACACAGACAAGATGGGTGAAAAAACTAGGTGAACTGATGCGCTCAAGTTTCAAATCAACCATCTGAAATACCCAATCATGAGCAGAGTATCTTGGGTTGACTTGAAGCCAATACTGCTTTGCCTCTTACCCAGCTTGCTGTTGGAATACGCAACCCAGCAACTTTGCAGGTAACACCAAACTCAAACATGGGTAGACTGGTTTCCCGCTCAGAGTGGCTGGAGTGACAGGCAGACAGAAAATTCACAAACTTCAGTCCTGCCCTTGGGAAATAAACCCATGCAACAACACACAGTGGAATCACATTGGCTAAAAAGCACCTTTACAGAAAAGGACTTGGAGGAGAACGGTAGACACACTGATGATCAGTCAGCAGCACATCCTTGGAGTGATAAAGGCCCACGATGTATCTGGCTGCATAGTAAGCAAATGGCCAGCAGGTTAAAAGGAGTGACAGTTCCCCTCTATTCAACACTCCTAAGGCCACATCTGGAGTTTCACATCCAATTTTCAGCTGGTCAGCACAAAAACAGGTGTTGATGAACCCCAAGCAAGTCCAGTAAAGGGCCTGCTCAGCCTGAAGCTAAGGCTGCAGGACCCAACTATGTAAGGGATGAAGACAGAGAAGAGGAATCCAGATTCTTCTTGAAGAAAACAAGAGAGGCAACAGAAAAGATGCTGCAAGGGAAACAATGTGAGACAAACATGTACATAAGACAAAATATTTGCAGGTTACATGGTGCAGAACAGGAACAAATGCCCAGAAAGACGGTGGAGTCTCCACCCTTGGAGATGGTCAAAACTTGATGGGACAATACAGCCCCAAAACCTTGAATCTACTGGATCTACTGGAAGGATGGAAGTCCACCCTTCTTTGATCAGGAACCTACAGAACACTTCCAGAGGTCCTTTCCCACACACCTCTATTATTCTATGATTCTAAACACTGAAAATATCTGTGCAAGCTTCATGACGTGGCTCCTGAAGCACAAGTCTACTCCTGTTAGCTTATGCTGTGTGACTGTATCCTCAAGCTCGCATGATCAAAGAGGCCAGAGTGCACAAGCACTCAGGTATGTCTGCTCTGCAAAAAATCATAAATCCTACAGGTAACGGTACTAAAGTTCAAAAATGGAGTTTATCTCCATGCAGATAAAGCTGCCTAATTTCAGCGATTGGTTCTTAAAAATCGCTAGAAGCCACACGTTTTTTGTAGAATATATAACCCAAGCTTCAGCCATTTTTTTTGCTCCTCAAAACAGCCCGGGTCATTTCACCGACCTTTTATGTCAGAAACACAAACACGAATAATACAGTTAGTATCCTTTGTAGCACACAGCATTAGGACACATCTTGCTAGATACATAAGTAAAAAGATTTTTGTATATACTGAAATGTTGTGTCCAAAATATATGAGAATCTTTTCCCCAGCTCTGGTAGGCATGTATGAAAATTATTTCTTAGCTTAACTTCAGTTTGTTTTCATTTGTTTATGAAAATTTCAAAAACTTAAGATTTAGAGACAATACTGCAGCTATAACCTTAGCCTTTTCAACCACTAACTACATCTCTTCAGAGTTTTCCAAAAGTTAACATTTATTCATGTGTTTATACTATCAGTCATCTTTTGAGAGAAATTAGGCTTTTAAAAGGAAATATTTAAACAATAAGATGTAAAGCTAACAATGGTTTTGGTTTTCAGTTTATGAACACCTTACCTGAATGGAGAGGGGACATCCATAACTACAAAAGATGGGATAATCTACTTCTCAGAATGTAATAATAAAGAACCTTTCAATGTGAAAACATGAAACAAACTACTAAAGCTGTGTCAAAATTCCATTATTTGCACATTTCGTTCTGTTGTTTACCGCTTTCTATGCCTGCTACAAGCAAAATGATTGAACGCTGCATCCTCTAGCTGTTTGTTTCGGTCTCATCGTTGACTACTGCTACCGGTAACATTCTCCACATCTCCTACTCAGAGAAACAGGAACATTCATGCAGATTTACTAAAAGAACTCTTTTCAGTTGGTGCAATTACATATAACAATGACTTTATCAAGACAAAGTATGTAAGAATGGTTAAGAGAATATGCTCAATGGTTAACAGGGTATGCTAACCATATTTTTTCTATTATGTCATGGATTCTAGGAGTCGAGAAAGAATACAGAACATTGGGATTCTTTAAGAAATCTTAAACTAGTCTACTTAGGGAACTATTAAACATCTGTGACAAAGAATCTGTCCACTCCATACAGGGAAACACTTCTGTAGTACCATCAATTTGAAGGAAAGTAACATCTGTTTAAACCAGTTTACCAAAACTAAAAGTACATTGAGACTAAAACAAAAAGGAACTGCAGGCAAAAAGAAGGTATGTCTAACTATAGGATAGACTCCTTCATAAATAAGTCAACAAATAATACTCTTATGTTTGCTAGGGTGCCCAGTCAGCCACATGTCTAACCACAGTTTGCTTTTAATACCATATTAGTCTGAGTCTTTTAATACCAAGGAGCAGAAATTAAGGGTCTGTGCCCAATTTGTACTTAAAAAATTTCTAAGACGCTGTATCTCTGCCCTCCGTCTTAGCTCTTTTCCACATCTCCCTCTTCCCAGGTAGCAGGCACAAATAAAACATCCTGATAAAACTTCATCTACCTGAGCTGACTTTTTTTTTTCTTTTTGGATTGATAATTCTGCCAGATAAATAAAAAAACCCCAAAACTAGAGAACGAGAGAAGGGACACAGAACAGTCAAGACAGAACACTTTTGTTTTTGTCAATATTTTTTTAAATCCCAGTCCAGCTCCTAGCAAGCCTGGACACTACTTACAACACTCCTAGAACTGCAAAAGGATGGAAACACAACGGGGAGCGAGTGGAGAGGGGGACGAGGCAGCCCAGCGGCCGGCTTCAGGCGTCCACATACAGAAAGCCAGCATGGACTGGAGTCGTTAAGGCCCAGATGCCCCACTAACAGGAACAAACCCAAACACGAAGGTCGCACATGAAATGTATTTACCTATTTAAACACAGGCAGCTGGTCAGGCTAGAATGGGGAAGGTAACTGCTAATTCCTTGTACTACAAGGAAGGAATGGAGTAAAAAAAACCAAGCCCACGGGCAGGTTTTTGCTTTGTGAACCTCTGTCTGTGCTGCTGGTTAACAGTGGTAAGTATAAAAAAATCAAAGAAAAATAATCTATTTATAGAACAAGTCAGTAGTCTGAGACATTTAGAAAAAAGTAAAAACAAGTCCTCCTTTAAAAATGGATTTACTAAAACAACTGTCACCCAGGATGACCCCAAGCTCTCTGGTCCTCTGGCAAAGCCAGGGACATTTTCAAGCCAGACCTGTTGCTGCTTGTACATTGGTACACATCCAGCAAAGCCAGCAGGGAGGGCATCTGCGCTGCCAACAGTATCTGCAGATTGCTTGCTGGTATCGCTTGAGGCCATGCCTGTAGCCTGGTGAGACTGGAAATAGTTGAGTGAAACTTTTCACAGAAGCACATGTCAGTGTAACCTCTGAGGTAAGTGGGCTGTCTTCTTTCCTTCCCATCCCTGGGTACAGATCGGAGAAGCTGGTGCCCTGGGTGCTCTACCTCCTTGCCAGCTCCATCCTGCGTGAGAAAACTTTAACGTGCAGGAGTGCAGAACTCTAAGCAAAGCCCAGAAGAGGAGAGGACATCCCTTGGACAAAGGGAAGCACTCTGCTCTTCCCAAGCTCTGGTCTACCTAGACATCATCAGTATTTTTCTTGCCTTCCTCTGGACAGGAAGATTGGTTGTCCCCCACTAAAAAAGAATTTTTGCCTAGTGGAGTAGGGAGTAGGAGTAGTAGTGGAGTAGGAGTAGTTTTTTTTTTTTTTTTGTAACCAGAACCTTTGCTGATTTCTGAGATCATGAGCTCCTCTGCCCTTTAACTACAAAAGAGAAATTAAAAGAAATTCATCCACTTGCTCCCATCCTTATGTAGTGTTAGCTGCCTTCTTTGGAGGCAACTTAATTCTCCCAAGATACCCAAGCTTGTTGGGTCGGCATGGAGGAGGCAAAAGACAACTTCCAAAGTCACCTCCTTCAGGTAACCATGTAGGGCCAAATGCTCCAATCTACACCCACCAATTCCATGCCAACTCCACCGTCAACATGTACGTGAACACCCTGAAGTGTCTAATCTAAGCCTCGGGTTTGCTCAGTCTCTGAGAGCAACAGCCACACTCACAGATGGAAATAAGTCAGAACATTGGCTGTGGCTCCCGATGAGGTGGTGTCTGCATAGGTGAGTCGGTACCACTGTGCCTTGACTTTCCCATTGTACGAAGGAAGCCAGCTGTACGGAAGGGACCAACTCTGCTGCAGGTCTGTACATCCTTGGAAGTGAAGCTTAGTGGCTACATGAGCTTCAAACCCTCTTTTTCTGTGGGGTTTTAGTGGTCCGTTTCCCATCCAGACATCAAGTAGCTGCTAACTTGTCTCCTTAAGGTCTTCCATTGGTAGTTTGTAGCTCAGTAAGAATGGGGGAGGTGGTGCATGGGCAGGGCTACTTGACCCCTGCATAGGTTTCTTTGCACAGTTTATACAGATGTAATCCTCGTTCTCAGCCATTTCTGGAGAGACACCAACACAAACCTGATGAAACCACTCATCGCAGCCACCATCACACTGTACCCAGTCCACCTGCAAAAGATCAGCAACACATAGGATGTTAAGGCAGACAGAAATGGCTTCTACAAAGAAAACATCTGCTATCAAACCCACTCGACATACCTAGAACACAAAAGCTTTTAAGCACAAATTACGTCTCACTGTATCTCTGTTTTAACCAGTACTTAAAATAATATTACTCTTCCAACACACCTTGCTCTTCTCCCATCTTCAGATCACCACAGCTATAACAAACACAGCTATAATAAGGAAGACAATATTCAACTTTTCTCAAATAAAAGACAGGTATGGTACCTCACATTTAAAATAGAGTAAGAACCTGCTCAAGAGCAGCTGCCTCAGGGTAGCTGATATTTCTACAGATTCACACCCTGACTTCTGTATCCCCTTAGTTTGCCCACAAGTGGTGGCTTTTGCAACATACAAGCCTGATTACTGCCTTTGACTACAAGACAGCCACATGGCTTCAGTGGCTTTGCTACCTGTTGACTAGCTAGATATTGATGGATAGATAAAATTACATCTATCACTACATAGCTAGTCACTGATTGCCAAAAATACACACAAACTATTACTTCAAAGTCTCAGAATATATAAGTTAAAATAGTTTAGAGTCAAATTTGCTATAGAAGAAGCAGAGAAAGTAACAAGTACATTAAAAAAATGAAAACGTAAAAAAAAGCTGAACTTTTCTGAGTAAAAGTACATGTTGAAATCACTGATTATTTATCTTCCACAACAAAAGTAAGGAACTGCAGGTCACAGATCCCTCAGCATGCAGCATCATAGTTCACAGACTGTATCCAAAAAGTATGGAAGATCTGTTTCATTTAGGAGCACTGAACATCCCACTTCTGCTAAAAAAAAACACTAGAGTCAGGACCAATTCTTCCTGAAGCACGGAATCCATTGAATCAGACAGACAACTCAAATTCCATATAACAAAAATAAATAAATAAATAAATAAATAAAAGGGCAAGGAAGACCACAGCTTATACTCTATTACTTACTACATTTGCACACCAACACAACTACTACTCATTCTTCTCTGATCTCAAATCACACCATTTCTTTGTTGCTCGCGCTGTTTAACCTACTTACTAAAGTGCATTGAAGTTTTTGATTTCTCACGACCCTGTTTGTGACAAATTCAGCAAAAACTCACCTTGTCCTTGCAGGGCCTTTGGCAGTTCTGCGCAGCACACACAGCGTTTTCGTCGTCAGACTCCTCAGCTCCTGACCAGTCATACTTGGAAGGAATATCTAGCACCTTCTTCTCTCTTTTTTTCTCGGTGCTCTCCTTCACAAGTTCCACCTTTGCCACAACTGCCTTTTCTCGCTTCTTTTTCCGCTCTTCTTCTTTAGCCAATTTCTTTGCCAGTTTGTTCAGTTCCTTCGTCTTATCTATGGTCAGTTTTAGTTTCTTCTTCTTGGGTTTTTCCAGTTTCTTCAGCTCTTTAGATTTTTGTTTCATATCGCCAAAGAACTGTTCTGCTCTCTCCAGCTTTCGTTTCCGTTTCCTCTCAGAAGAGTCCCTCCCTCTCATTTTCAGAGGCTTTTCATCCATGCTGTCATCCTTCATAGAAAGGGTGAAAAGAAGGCTGTATTTTTTCCTCAAATACATATTTTCATATTTTGTAAACCTGAGGTTTTGAGGGATGTACATACCTCTACCATTTCCCCAGCATGATATGAAGAAACTCATCCAACAACACACATAATGAACTCTAAACTAAAAAGTGCTGACTATATTATCACTATACTTGAAAAAAAAATCATAATTGATATCCACCATGTGGAAGTTTGCTGAACCAAAAATGCCTAGAGGAAAAAGTACGCAGACATGATAAGCTGTTATTACAAATCCCTTCTCACATTCCTTTTTATTGGAAGTTAAGATTAATCATTTGTTAGATGTCCTTGTTTCTTGCTCATCCTAGATCTGTCTTGCTTGTAATTACTATTCAGAAAAAATTGCTATTCTGGAGATTGAGAGAGAGCAACCAGTGAATTCTTAAAAATGAACTCAATCAAAAAAAACAAAATAATATAATCATTACTTGAATAGCTCCCGAACTGACAGACCTTTGAAATGTCCTAGTGTCATTAAACAGTTCTTAAACAGTAGATTCAAACCAGAAGTGGGCTTTAAAACTGGGAAACTCCATCACTGCAGGTAACATACACAACAAGTCATACTTGTATCTGAAGGGTACATATGTACTGGTCCTTTGTACAAGACTCAATTTCAGTCAATCCAGCTACATTAACTTTTTTTTTTTTTATAATATTAACCTTAATAATATTAATAGATTGCAAATTATTACGGAAAGTTTATTTTTATTTATTATGCGTTACTTTNTAGTGTCATTAAACAGTTCTTAAATAGTAGATTCAAACCAGAAGTGGGCTTTAAAACTGGGAAACTCCATCACTGCAGGTAACATACACAACAAGTCATACTTGTATCTGAAGGGTACATATGTACTGGTCCTTTGTACAAGACTCAATTTCAGTCAATCCAGCTACATTAAACTTTCCTTAATAAATTGCAATCTATTAATATTATTAAGGTTAATATTATAAATAAAAAAAGTTATTTTTATTTATACGTTACTTTAAAAAGCCACTCTGCCTAAAAACAAGTTTTGCATGTAAACAGAAGGGTACTCAATTCAAAATAAGCATTTTTGGCCAAGTAAGTACTCATAAGGTTTGACCAAAAAATGATTTTTTCCCTCTCCAAAGCTATACTTAACTATTAATATAACAGTGTGGCATGCTACTTTTAAAGTACTATTTGCTGGCATATTGTATGCTGGTATACAATAGCTGGCAACAAGCTATTTTTCATTCATTTCCAATCCCAAATCATTATGTTAAGAGTGTTAAGCTTATGAAGCATCATGTGAGATATTTAATCCAAAACATGTTAATGCAGTGATTTTCTGGGAGTAAGGCGCACCTAATATCATCCGTGCATTTTGGTGACATCTCTGACAAATTCATATATATAGCTGGTGCCCTGGGAACGAGACTGCTGATCAAAATGCTTGTCTAACTGTACTGTTCAGCATGAATCTCTCTATCAGAGATTGCTGCACACTACCAAAAAGTCAAGGAATCATCTTTGATATAGCTGCAGTGCAGTTCATTAGTTCTATAGCCATACAAGGACAAAAGTAAGCCCCCATCTTCAGCTCATGGATGAAGGATGAAGTCCAGCACAGCTCTTCATCCTAACAGTTTACTTACTCTTCCAGCACACATCTTATTCACACACGTCACTTAGCCAGTGCATGAATGAGGCTCAAGTGATTTGGACTGAACCTCAGAAGCAGCACATAAGCTCACTTCATTCTTACTCACTTTCAGCTCAGTGAGGAAACCAGCACTTCTTCATGGTGTATTAAAATAGAAATCATTATGTCTGTGCTGCACTGAGGAAGAACAGGAATCTTACAACATCTTTTTTATTATTATTATAAGACAAAAAAAAAGTTCTTTCACCAGCAACAGAAAAAGTTTTGCTAAATTTTTTTTGTAATTACTTTTTAGAAGAGAATCGATTTTTTGGATCTGTTATTCTCTGTAATCTGATATTCCTTGGCTGAAACCCCAAAATGAGCTAAGCATTCAGCTACCTAAGAGTATATCATAACCCCCAACATATTGATGTGTTAAAATTTGGGGGTTTTTTTGCTATCAGAATATTTCAAGTCCATACCTCCATGATATGAAGGAACCTGTCCTCAGAAGGTGGGTGAGTAGCCTGTAAAATGCGCCAGATGTGCTGAGTTTCATCCAGTGACACCTCTAGTAGATCTCCTACCATCATTAGATCTTCCAGCTGAGCCTTTGCTCCAGGTGACAGCTCCAAGACAGGGGGCTCTAAACTGCGAGGTACCAGTGGGCTCTTCCGAGGTTGCTTCCTTGGGGTGCTAGAAGCTTTCAAACAGGAGACAGCTCACATAAGCATTGAAGAGAACAAAATCAAAGAGAAATGAAACCTTCTCTAAAAAGAATCTAAGGAGCAAGATAATCCCAGACAGAAAACATTAACATTGGTGTGTGTGTGTGTGTGTGTGTGTGTGTGTGTGTGTATCTATATATACACACATCAGCCATAAAAACGAGAACGCAGTGTGACTCTACTGCATCTTCTCAAGCAAACTGATCACTGCCACCCCCACTTACAGAGAACACATCCCCTTGCAACTAGAAGTAACAAAACACTGCCCTTTACTGACTGCTCATATGTCTGTTCAGCCCTTCTTCAAGGTGGAGAAAAGCAAGTACCTTGAGAGCAGCTTTTAGAAGCAGAAGAATATGCATGTTCAGCACAAAATGAGGGAGCAGTCCACATGTGTGTCACCACTTCCTCTGATTTTATGGGAATTTCTTCATCACAAAACAAGTTTGGCTCTAAGCTGCTAGAAGACTTCACACTGGCATTGTCCTGGAAAAGAAAAATTAACATCTGGATTCAGAAAATACCAATTTCAATTTTAAGTCTACTAAAAATGACAGATTACTGTTTCTAAAATCCTCCTCTGAACCACCATCCCATAGATATCAAGACTATCTGCATAAGATGGAAGTTAAATCCCTACATAAATAATGGAAGAATGTAGCAACTATGGAGAGAGGCTAATAGATTTATAGCCAGTGTATGAGAAACACTTGACAAGTTTCCTCACTGATAAGTCCTTTGAGTATGGTCTTCATAAATCCACATAGTAACTGAGGTTCTCCTTGAAAAATTGGACTGCAAAATCATGAAAACTGACCTCTTTAGTACAGCAGAGCTATGGAGAGCCTGGATTCCATGGAGCAAAATGATTAAAGATCTTAAAGGGGAAGAAAAAGCAGTTTTTGTTCAAGCCCAGCAACACAGTATGAGACAGATGACTACAAAACAGTAAAACAAGAAGATTTTGACCTGAGATCAGGATTTTTACATCAGTCTTCTGAATAATTTGAGGTTTAAATTTAAAACTGAAAGGACTTTTCCTTTTGGGTGAAGTCCTTAAGACTGTTGTGAATATTTTTGTGAACGTAATAAATGAAGGCATTGGTTTGTGTTCAATTCACTGCATATGCTGGCTTGACTTTTTAAATAGATTACACAAAGATGGAAATATAATGCATGCCTTGATGTGGGTATATACACAAGGAGGAGAGAGATCAGGAATCTCTTATCAGCGGAAGAAGCTTTGTTTTAGCCTTGCTTTATATTACACAGAGAATCTGCAGAGAAGGCACAAGAATTGATTCCCTGATATGTACTATACTAATATACATTTTTCCTTCTGCTTCCTCACTGCAGAGTAGGGCTAATCAGTACGTAAAAATTCCTCAACAAGTTATCTGTTTTCACAGGACTTTCCAAAACTTATATACCACATCAAATTTTGCTGAAATTGGCCAGCACGTTAAATATACTTAGCATGAAATGTAAGAGTTGGATCTTTCAAAAAACAGGGAGTAAAGCAGTGACTGACAATATTCGGCTGAAGCTACATGCTAGTTTCATAGGTTCAAAACAGTCAAGTTGTAAAAATGCTGCTGATGCTGCTACTCTTTTCACTGACATATAAAGGGGATTTAAGAATGGTAATGTCCTTCAGGTTTCTAGTTACACGTTAAAACAGAACTGAAGTGCATACTAATGATGCTAGTGTAGAATAAGTAGGAAATTCAGGTTTAAATTCACCACAAAAATCATCTAGTAAATTGACCACAAAAATCACCTAGTAAATTTTCAGGAAAAGGCCTTTCCCCCTAACATAGTAAAGACATATCTTTTACAGTATCCTGCTCTGGACACTATATAACCAGATTAATGAAAGTTTGGAGCAAGTCAGAGAATTTCTTGGAAAAAAAGAAGTACCGACATTTGGTGGCTACAAGCAACAACGGTTCAAATAAATCAGTAAAACTTACACAAGACAAGAAAAAAAAAAGGGCAAATTAAACGTCAGGAAAAATTCCATCAAGTTTGCCCTGCATATCAGTCCAAATTTCTGGAACAATACTTTAAAAAAAGTCTAGGTATTGTAACTCATAATAAAGTATTTTGTTGGAAAGAATCATGTGTTGATTAAAAGCAGCATAACATAATCAAACAAGCCGCGTGCCATCTGTTTTTGCTATTGATGTTTGAGATGTCCAGGACAATGGTTTTAACCTATAGTCTGTGGATTCAAGGATAACTTCTACAGCCGCCCCCTCCCTTTCCCCCCAAAAAATAAGAATATCATCATAAATAATATATATCATCATAAATAATATTGACACACACGTTTCTTTGTTTAAATAGAGCAGTCCTCTGAAAAAATGTTCACAAATCAAGGGAAATGGGGAAGAAAAAAAAGCCATCAGTACAAAGTTGATTAAACTCCGAGCAACTTTGCCATTTTCATTTCAGTTTGAGGCTTCCATTTTAGACCTGAAGGATTTGGTTGCCTGAAAAAAATATCTTTTTTTCTCCAGTTATAGTAGTTGAGCTTATTAGATGTTTCTGGACCCTACTAGCTTTGTTTGACCAGATTTTTATTTTTGAAGTTTTTACAGCTACTGTGATGATGGACATCCACATCAAAAGAGCAGATAGCAGATCCTGAAATCCTGACAACGGAATGCGCTAAACAAGTTACACGCTCCCGCAAAACCCTCAGATCCTGGCAAACATATACCATCTTTCTTAGCATAGGTTTTCTTTTATCTCAGCCTCAGAAAACGCCGTGTCTTTCAGAAATGCCTGATTATGACCCCTGATGCTGAGAAGAATTTGGAAATGTATGATTTTTCCTTGTTAACACTAATTTAATTAAAAACTGTAAGATCTAATTACAATGTACTTCTGGTGGCATTTCATATGGGACTGTAAAACAACTGCATGTAATTTCATAAAGCTGCTTTAAAACTAAATACTAAAAAAGGAGACTGAGGCAGACCATACCTGGAAGATTTGCAATCCCTTTAGAAAGCAGAAAATCTGCCATAAGACAGTTTATATGATCATGTTTCCTTTTAGGATAGCTTCTGTAGTATCTTCATTTCTTCAGTATTAACTTAGCTCATGAGAGAGATATGACACTACCACTAACAAAAAACTACACAGAGGAAAAATATGTCTTTGCTTTTCTCTCTGAAGGGACATTTTTAGCAGCTTTATAATTAAATATATCACACCAACCAAACAAACAAAACCCACTTTGCTATCTCTGTAATTGTCTCTTCTCATGAGAAATCTTCTCTATACAAAATATTTTTAAAAAATCCTCCAACAGCAGTTAATTTCTGAACTTAATCCACACATCAACATGGTCCAGAGATCTAGTCCTGAATATTTCTATACATCTGAAACTGAACAGTTGTACCTCCCCTATGTGAGGGCTGCAAGAACAGAAAAGGAGGAAGGCTTCTTGATTCCCAAACTTTTATATTTCTTACACAGAGTAATTCTTTGTTGTAGTAAAATGTGATGAAGGTTTTCCCAGGCTATTATTTATGTTTATGATACATAACATGTTTAACAATGGCCTACAGAAAATGTAGCCTGTAACACTGTGGAGGATGGACAATTGACTGTGGCTACAAATATCTTGATAGAGGTTTAACTTTTTACTCAGCATAAAAGATAACTGCTAAAATTCAGTTATAGAATTTGGAGATTCTAAATAAAAATGTTACAAAACTTTACAATATTCCAGATCTAAGATTTTCAGATAAAATCAAAAATAGTCTTTCACAACAGAAACCAAGACAGAACGTATGCAGATAAGCCTTAAGATACAAAAAAATATTGTGGATTTAAGTGAATTAATAAGAAAACAGGTATTGTGGATTAACTCCATGCAAAGAAACCATATTGTTCTGCTTACCTTTATTTCATAGCCATATGTCTCCCTGATGTCTTCATCGGAATCTGTCTCTTCATCATCATAATCCAAGGTCTGTCGTGGGGATGAGGACACACTCCCTATCACCCTGTTAAAGGCTGATTGCTGGAAACTAGTCAAGTGCCCCTGAAAGAAAAATTGAATACAAGAATGAAACAATAAAAGCTCCAGACAAATCTATGTAAGAGTTTAAGTAAGAGTAAGTGGCAAAGAAAACAATGCCCTTTTGGCCACTGGAGAACTGCCTAGACAGTCACAGAAAAGCCTGTGCAAAGAAAAATAAGGAAATATGCTAGTCTTTTTTTTTTTTTCTTCCCCTCTTCTGTTTTCTGAGTAGTAAGGCTAAAGACATAGACACTGCTGTTCATTACTATCCAGTATATCCTGTTATTTTATATATTTCTTCTTCAACACAGCATCACCTGATTACTGATCCCAATCTCAAGATGAAGAGGTCACCTGTAAAAGTACCACTGATTGCTTTTAGTCCTTGATGAAATTTATTAACAAGGCACTGAATGCCTACAGAATGACCATGAGAAGTTACTGACAACTCTACTCCTGTCAGAGGGAAATGGAAATTGGACACCAAAGTAGTCATTGCTTTGCTATCTTCAGCATATTAGCTCACTGCTATATTCGAACCTATGTTTCTTAACATTTGTTGTTATTTGACAGTGAGCACAAAGTAGCAGACGTATGCCTGAAGAAGTATGCAAAGCATGAAGCAAACCATGGATGAAGCAGACTGAGAAGCACTGACCTAGGTAACCTGGATATGCCTTATTTTCAACCACTAATTGCACTCCCTTTTCCTTCAAGCTTCTCACAGAAAGATAAGGCATTTCCACACACACTGGAGGGCTACCATGAAAAAGAGTAAGATAGTAACATGCCCACCTGTAGGTCTGGGTTAGCTGCTGCTTTCTGCAGCTCTGCACTGATTATTTTCTCCGTTTTCTCCCGTGCTGCCTGCTCCACCATTCGCTGGCTGAGAACAGAAAGCTTAGCCAAAGCAGAGGATAACTCATCAGTTGCCAAAGCCTGTCGTGCTCGGTCCTGCCAACTCATGGCACGTTCTGTCAAGCACTGCAATGCCTCCCCCTCCGGCAGCCGCACGGGCAGCTTCTGCAGGGACACTAGCAGGGACAGTATCGTCTCCAGACGGGGCCTTCGGGAACGCATGCAGAGTGGACACAGAAACTTCACTTCTTTGGCCTGCCAACTAGAGCCCTTCTTTTGAGAACTTGTTTTGGGGAGGGGCACACAGCCACTATGAAACCAGTCCTTGCACAGCTCACACTGCAGCATGAATCCGCTAGCTGTTTTGCGGCAGATACAGAATTTGACTTCTTCGATACGATCCACCATGGTCATCTTGGCCAGGTTAGCTGCCCTGAGGGCATGCATGGCTTCGATCTCCTTCTGTTCTCGCTCCTTGAATATGGCCACCTGCCCAGTAAAAGACAAGAGCAATTCATGAGCTTCACAGGTAACAGATCACATTTTAGCAGGAATATAGGAAATGCAAAAAAGGAAGAAAAACCATACATACCACCAGATCTATTTAGTGAAACTAGCCCCAAATTTAGAAATTCTGTAATCTAATTAAAATTTTAGTTAAAATACTTTCTCAATGCCCTGCTAAGTCCTTCTGAAATAGATACTACATAAATGGAAACTTTCTTGAGTGTTATCTAAGTTGGTAATTAAAGCTATTATAAAGTCACCGGAAGAGATTTTTATTCCAGGAAGCAAAGTCAGAATCATGTTCCACCATCCATCTGCCAAGACTATGCAACAGATGATAGTTTCAAAACAGACTTTGCAGCAGGAGTTTCATATATTGTCCTTGAAACAACTCACATTTCCTGAGTGACTCAATACCAACTATAACAAAGCACATTAAAGTGACACTTATAAACTAGATGACTGAGCCGGCATACATTTTCCTTGTTGCCACTGAAAGGACTCCAAAACAGCAAGAAATTCTTCCAAAAAGCTATGTGAACATCCCTCCAACAGACAAGTCTTCCCCCACCACATAACTTCCCTTGCTCTGTCCCCCACCAACTTTGTGTGACCAAACTCTTCAAGATTACCCTTGCTCATTTTTTTATGAAGAAATACAGAATGCTATCATCTGAGCAAAAAGACTTTACACTACGATAAGCACTGCCTGCAGTCAGAGAATTCGTAATAAAATTAAGTTTGCTGAATTACGCCAATAAATTAAAAATTTCAAATCTCAAGAGGCAATGAATGGAACAATTGTCAATCCAACTTGAAATGTAATTCAGGTTGGCATACTGCAACCACTTAGCAAGTACGCTTTCCATATGAAGATAGAACGACATCATGTTCCAGATATTTTTATGTTTTTTCTAGGCATACTCAGAATATTAAATGAATGGTTGCCTGTATTAACCTGAAAGCATTCAAGTCTTTTACATAGTCAGATACATATTAAATACCAACACTTTTTGCTCTGAACTGTGCTTCCCTCTATTTTCACTGCAATTAAAGCAAAACTGTGTTCCTACGCCAAGTACATCATTGATCGGTATTTACTTCAGTGACATTCACTTGTCAGTTTTCAACAAAAAATAGTAGACAAATTTATTAAACCCACATATCATGAGACACTACCTTTCGCTGCTCCTTACCACAGCTGCAGTGTCTCTGGCCTCCTCCAGCCCATCCTCCAGTTCGCTTAGGGATTCCAAGTCAAGATCTTTCTCCTTTTCCTTCTCCAGCAACTCCTTTGCTCTCTTCCGTCTGTTCTTACTGCTCCCGTAAACACCAATATCAGTCCGAGGGCTCAGAACCTGAAACCACAAAGAAAATTCACACTATAAGAACCAAGGATGCCAGTCAACGGAAAGAGAAAGAAGTTCTAACCTAGGCTTACGTATGTGCCTGAAAGCATAGAACACATAATGCCTGTATTATAATAGTCACACAAGAGCAAAGCAAAAGTTCTCAGCAATCTAGTATCTTCCACACTTATCAATCAGTGATAGAAGAGAAGGAATAAACAGAAAGGGATAAAAGCAATTCATGCATTAGAATTAGACAAAACTCAGCACAAAAGCTATTTGGCAGGTCAATTTGAAGACCACTGCATTTTCATAATTAGGGTACAAAACAAATCTACATTAGGTTATTATACATACAGCTGATTGAGAAACTGTACACTGTAAGATATCAATGTATTTTCTTTCACTTTAGGTGTTTTTAATCAATTGCAGGTCTGAAAGATCTGCAATGACTTGATATTTACATCTCCAATTTGATGACTTAATCAACCCCCCACCCCCGCCAAGAGTCCTACAAATCTTATAATATCAAACCATGACAGGGTGCACATGCATCCAAGGAGAAGGATAATTTTTATTATATCTTAAATAATCTTGATTAGTTACAAGGTATGCTGAAATATGAAATCTAGCAAAATAAATTCAATATGAAGTGAAAACTGATACACTTCAGAAAACAAAGTTAAATGCAAAACCAGGGCACAGTGAAACAACTAGTTAAAAAAACGTAACTGAAAAAATGGACACAGATTGCATCGGAAACTGAACAAAACTGACGTGATGTAATTACAAAAGCAGTAAATTTCATTTAGAAATATTAAAAAGTATTATCCCCTTTGAGGTAAAAAAGTTTATGATTGCATTTTAGTAAGCATTACAGAAGCCATAGTGAGAGGATTCTATCTGGTCTTGGACATCACACTAGAAGTGAATACAAATTGTAGACACTAGCAACAAGGCAAGAGTTTGAAAAACATGGCCACTGAGAATTAGTTAAAAGAGCTGGATTTGTTTCCCTAAAAAACGAAAGTCTGTCAAGTAGACATGAAGTGAAATAATCAGTAGCTGACAAGATATTTCATGAATTTCTTAAATATAAAAGCAGAGCAAATTTAGCATCCGTCAATAATACGTCTCCCTTTCAGCCCCGGGCTCACAGAACACTTCCTCACATATTTCCTTCATCCCCAAAAACATAGTTTTAAGCTGTTTCTCCAAAAGTAACAGTTGAGGCTGTCCAAACATCAGACAACACTGGTGAAATACAGATTTTGCCTAATTCATCTTCTTGAGATTCAACCTGAGAATATCGATATTTATTTTAACTGCAACAGCAATTCCCTCTATTCTGACAGAGACTATGAAGAACATTCTGATATAGAGCTGTCTGCTGCTCACCTGTAACAGGCTGTAGCTTGAATTTTTCTTCAGAAAGGTCCTTCCTGTGCGTTCCCTCCAGGCCCGCGCTGCTGCCACTTGCGACTCCAGCTGCGGCAGGACATCGAGACGCACGGGTATTGGGCGGCCTTTGGCAGACAAGCTCTCCAGTTGCTCCAGATAGGCATAGTTGCTACCATTCTGGGGTAAAAGATAATTTGCTAAGCCATAGCATTGTAATTAATGACCTGTTCAATTAATAGGGTTCCAAAGGCATGAAAAGAAGGGCAGGGTTTCAATTTTACTGGTACTTTGAAAACTAGTCCTCTACCTCATACAGTTTCTATTTTAATAGCCACAGACCCGGCCAGATGGCTTGGGGAATAAGACAACATTTCATCTCCAAATGGTTGGTTTAAATCTATCCCATTAATAGCAAGCTGATGTGAAATCAGCTAGGAATCTCACTTCAATTCCCAAAGCACATGTGATATAAGAACAATAGTTGCAGTCCAGAGGTCAAGACCTACAAATATCACAAAACCCATATCCCTTTCAGACCACATTTGAATCATTCACGTAAGGCAAAAGAGGTACTACATAACTACATAGATCTATTTCAAACATAAATTTGCATCCATCAGTGTTGTTACATCTTATATCTTTAAAAATTATTTAACACGTTGGACATGAGCCAAAAAAAAAAAAAAAAAGTGTTGGTAGGAGAGACCCCACACAAAACTCTATAGCAAGCTGCCCAACTAATGATCTGCTAATATAACATCTCCCATGACAACTAAGGATGTTCCACATACCATCACTGAAAAATAACTTTAATATTAAATAAGGGCCTTCTATAGTTTGTATCATAATAAAATTGTCAACCTCTACACCCCTCGGGAAATGCCCTAAAATAAGGGAGACAGAAATTGGATAGCCAATGGGGAAACAGCAGCACAGGAAAAGGAAAGGAAATTCAAGCACAGGAACTAAAGTAAGCAGACTTAATAGTTCTAGCAAGTTTTCCCTTCTGGTCACCTTTGTGGTCAGAGTGGCTAGGCAGAGCGGGCAAATCTAATTAAAAGGAAGCAAGCAGTAAATTCCAGTCCCTGCTGTAACCCCTACCTGAATGGCCTCCACTTTGGCTGTCCAGTCTCTAGCCCGCTGCAGGGCTTCTTTCAGTGCCAGCACATTGGGCAGGTAAGCTGGGATGTTCCTTGCTTCATTCACGATGCCCTCCAGAGCCATCATGCTTTGGCGTGGTCTAGAGTAAGAAAAACCTGATTCCAGCCTTCTCTCAAAATGCCAGTCCACTACAGCCATGAGCCTGACAGGCTGGTGGTGCAACTTTAGCACTGCCCTGCAGTGTGGGACACCGTGGCTCTATTCGTGGAGGATGTTACTAGCTACCAGACAAGGGCAAAGGCAAGAAAGTTGAGGGGCTATGTGCTACCAAGGGGCAAAGCATCAGAACTCCTTAACATAAAAGGAGGTGACATTTGTAGCATACTCAGTGTTTGAAGTTTGTGCATTTTGTTTTAAAGAATAGCAAAGATAGTGGCAACACTCACACCCTCCTGACACTGTCCAACCCAACAGGTTACTAACTCTTTAGCAACTCATTAACTACCTCAAATCAATTCTTGGGCAATCAAACAGCATCAAACTGCTGGGAGGTAAAGAAACACATTAAAGTTTCAAAGCCCCTGCTTCTCACCACACTCCTCAAAAAAGACCGAGATTCCCAAGAGGGTGACAGGTAGGAAGGGTTTGCCAAGAAACACTCACCGTGCCTGCAGGCAGACCTTGGCCTTCTCCTCCCACCTCTCCGACACTGTAAGCAGCTCCTGCAGCTCAGCCATGGCCTTCTCTACAGCATGATGAGGTGCCAAGCCAACACCCGAGTCGATCAGCTTCTTCATCATATCTAAGGTGACCCTCTGAGGATCCAAAAGTGTGGATCTCACCTCATCCAACCAACGTGCTTGCTGCAGTTCTTGCTTCAACCTTGGCAGTTCAGGAAGCTCTACATAGAGGCCAGAACCCATGTCTATCAACTCCTGCAGCTTGGAGGAGTCTGGGATCTCATCCATCATAGCTTCTTGAGCACGCTCATGAAATTCTTCAACATCATCAAGCAGATTCTGAAGTAATATACAGTAAAAAGCAATTAGGAAAAAAGCACATAGAATCAATTGGGAAAGGTGACTGAAGGATGCACTAGCAGTGCTTTTTTAAGTGGTCGGCCAATAACGAGTAAGAGTTTCTACAAGCTGTCATAGACCATGATGTCCGGCAGATGTAGGTAACAGACTAAACTGAGGTGCTCCAATATCTCAGACACTGCATCTCAGTTGCAACTAAAATTGTACAGCTTCAGTTCATTACAGATCCCCAATACTCAGGCAATGCTCAGGCTACACTTAAAAAAAAAAAAAAAAAAAAAAAGATTGAGAAATTTGTACAAATAGATCATCCTTTCAGATTAGGATCAAAGACACTAATGATGATAATACACAACAGAATTCAGCTTTTTGAGGAGAAAAAACAGGTCAGAGTTGTATAGGGACATGAGTACCAAAAGGTCATTAAAAGAACAATGGTCAAATTTAAAGTGATCAATCCCCCAAGCCATGCTCACCACTTAACACAGTTTTAGCTTACGCAGGAAAGAAGTATAAATGAAAAACTATTTGACAAAGGAAAATGATTTTTACAGAAATCCAACTGTACTACTGCAATTCTTCTTGTCCTTATGTGCCTTTTGCCACCACAGTGAAAAAAAAACAATAATACAAACAGAAGGGAAAGAATCCCTGCAGGAGATTCATTCAAGGACATTCAACCAGCACACTCAATTAATTCATGCCTGAGTCTCTTACAAAAAGACATATTATTGACAGCAAGTCAGCAGCACAATGAGAAGCAAAGCCTGGATTTCCTAACCCTGAGTTTACAGCTCTTCGTGTCTCAACGCTGTTTTTCATAACTGTCTGAAGGAGAAGGCATTTACAAACAAAGAGAAAGAGATCCATATTCTAAGGATTTTGACTTAGGAAACATATGCTGAATGCTTCATACTGACATCATTGAATTATTACAGTTTAATAACCACAATGCCTTTTGTGTTAGAAAATACTCATCATCCAACATGACATAATTGTTTTGCAATTCATTACAATGGATAATTACATTCAAATGCCATCCTAAAAGTTAGTGAGTGCTTAGGCATAAATGATCATTAGCTGACTTCATTCAATAAGCTGAGGCTATAATTTTCAACAGTAAAATAGTGTATTTATTTATTTTACAGGTTAGTGATAATGTTGAAGGTTCAAAAACAAGAACACGCAGAGAGTATTTCAACAAACTAATTTCCTAAGGCTGAAGAAGATGACAGAAATTAGTTGCAAGGAAAAGTTTAGATAGAAATATGAATTAAAACTGCGAAGAGAGTTTATTGTGTGGCCTAAAAGTCTTACTAAGCTCCCTAGTAAATGAACGCAGTAGTGAAAAAAAAAACTAAACAAGAACCAACAAACCATTAGAAAATTAGCAAAGATAATCGAAGACATTAAGAGATAATACATAGATGAGAGAGCTGAGGACATTAGAAGCAGGTGTTAAATGCATTAGAAAAAGAAATCTTAGCAATTTTATAGGTCCATTAATAAAAGATGATAAAACTTCATGAGGCAGAAAATGCTCAGTAAATATTTCTCTATTTCTATTTTTTATCTGGAAAGAAATGCTGTGAAATCTTCATATCATGTGAGGATGATAATATACTTTCCAGTCCATTAACACCTGAGGAACGTGTTAAAGAACATCTTTGAAGGATAAGAGTCAAGAGCTTGTATAATCTAAACTCTGGACTGCTGGAGAGTTTCCTGAAGATACACATTTTCAAGAACAACAAGACCAATATTCCACGGAGACACGGAGTATTAAGTCTCTGCTCAGCATCAACAATAAACTACCATGGAAATGTCCAGGTTAAGAAGGACCCAACTAACACTTGTAAATATTACTTTATGGAAGAAACAGTTTCTTACCACAGCAACGCTATTAAGTCACATGTTTAGTTATGTAAGTGTAATTGCACATACAGTAATATGCTTAGAATTATAGGAGTTGGGACTGTACAACATTATTACTAAAACTACTAGAGAACACAAGGGTTAACAAATGGTTAACAGATACATCTCAATACGTTTTTCTCAAGATGAAAAAGCATTATTTATTCAGGATGTTTCTTGAAGGTCTTTTTTTTTTTTTTTTTTTTTTTTAAAAAAAAAAGTTGGATAATACACTAAAACATTATTTAACATTTCATCAATGACAAAAGCAAATAAGACCACTGCTGAAAACATTTACTACAATACAGACTGTCAGAGTGATAAATGAAAATAGCAGTCAGGGGAAGCAGTATGATCTGGATCACTATTAGTACAGATTCATTCAAAGACAGGTGCAAAGTTACATATGAAGAAGCAAGCAGCACAGGCCACGCATACAGATTAAGGGTATGCTTAGATATTCCGGTGAAGAATCACCAGTATGGTAATGCCTTCCCTCTTCCCTAAAAAGCACATTAGCATAACCTTCAGAAGTTTATAGAGAATACAGAAAGAGTACAGAAAGAGCAGGAAATTTGTTTCCATAGGTAGTTTTAATGATGCTGTAAAAGCAATAACTGGTTTGCTAAGATAAACCCAGATGGCCTAGACAATAGCAGGCAGCTCTCTTACCTGGTTTAGATATAGCAAGATCAGCACATCTGACCATGCCCATTGTTAACAGGCACCTCTGTATTACCATATCTATGTGTTTTTTAAGTCCTCTGTATAGTCACCTAAATGCCAAGTGCCATTTGCAACACCGCACAGAGAATGCATTAGAGTATCTCAAAACGCATTAGACAGCCAAGCTTCCACAACCAAGCTGAGTCATATCTATCAAGCTGCTATAGCTCTACTAGCATAAAAGGTCAAACAGCACCTCTGTCCATACAGAATCATCCCTGCAAACGAGCAGGAAAATGCACGGGAATGCATGTTACCTCTCTTTTATGGACAGATACACACAAACAGGTCATCTGTAAAACTGCAATGACAACAACAAGACTACCCAGTAAAGCACAGAGATACTAAGCTAGATGTATCCAAAATACTTTATTTCCTTCCTTTGGGCCACATGTATCATTATAAAGTAGCTACTTGCTTATTATTGAAAGCCTGAAACAATTAAATTAATCTTTGCCAGCGCAGGGCTGGTTGTTAAAGAAAAATATCTATCAGCTATTGCCACCAGGTCATCTTATCTGTTCAAAAGAAACTCCACACACAATATGTCCAAGGAGTAGATGTAAACCTACCTTTACTTGTCGAGCTTGGCTGATAACACAGGGCAAGCTGAATAACTGTTGGACAAATGCTTTCAGTTCTTCCATGGTGAGCTTGGTCCGTGTTCTTCCACTATCTTGGCTTTGTCTGCTGTACATATAGGAGGTCACAGTTAGACAAGATTATGTGAGAGAAAAGATTGCTACCTTAGATTTACTCCCAGGGATGGGAAACAACCAAGATGACTTAGAAGTTATGAAAACAAAAACACCATCCCCACACACAGCTCATTACTTCAAAACTCAGAAAAAAAGAAAATGTAATACCACCAAGTATCTTCAAGAGAATTGGGTTGGTTCTGAATAGGTAGATGAACATGCCAAGAAGGCAGCATGGATGGAGCTCATTTTCTGCAGTAGAAACATTAAATTTTGACTAGAGTAAAAATCCAAATCTGTTTTTGGTAGAATACTGGGCATAGTCCTAAATCTTTGCCAAAGTGCATACATGGCTGGTTAAACCATCAGTGTCCCCTTCTGAAAGCCAATGGGTTAGGCAAAATAACACAGGTTGAAATGGCTATCAACAAGAAATACAATGAACGTACATGAACCACAAATGAAAGGCTCAAAGGCTTCAAAGAAAGTAATTCAAGATGTCTGAAGTGTGGACAGTGAAAGAAAGGGGGGAAAGATGGAGCAGAGAACCTTCCAAAAGTTAAGACTGATCAGAAAACAAGGAGAAAGTCATGGGTATTTATGAAAATGGAACTCAAAAACATGGCCTTTCTGAAGACAAGATCTATAACAGGATCTCGGTGTTACATAGAAGAGAACATAGAGAAAAAATATCTTTAAAATAAAAATACAGCACACACTGAACAGAGAAGCCTACATCAAAAATACTGAAATGCAAACAGTCTCGGAAAAAGCAGGCACTTCCCATTACCAGAGATGAGCATCTTCTGAACTTGATCATGGACACCATTGACAAGAGACAGACCCAGCTGTAAGGATGCTGGATCAAATAATGGTGATAAAAATTCATGGGAATCAGAGTCATCTCATGAAGCCAAGGGTATGGAATTGACAAGGAGACCCTCAGAGATGTCCAAATTTCAGCAAAACTTTTGTCATCAATAAGGTTTTTGAGCAAGAGGCATACAGCAATTCTGACCACAGTATGGAGATAACTAATGTAAATCAAAAATACAGGGACAAAGCAACACTGACACAATCTATCTCTACAAGTTCAGAGTAGCCACACATTCCCAAGGAGATTATTTCAGCAAATCTCTTTCTGTTCAGCTTGAGGACTAAAGCTGTTTCCAAGATCCATGTGGAGATTTGTTCCTGCTTGCTCAAGGCAGTTGGAGCAACTGATTGCCATGACAGGGACAAACAAGAAATCTCGCATGTGTAATAGCAACAATCTCTCAAAAGAAATCTTGTTTTTTAGAGTTGTATCTCTTGAAGCCAAAGAACTGAAGAAGCTGGCCTTGCAAAAGCGGGAGATTGCTACACCTTCTGCAAAGACCTTTCTCTTAAAAGTTATTTGAAGCAAGTGTAACAAGCATGATGAAAAAAGTAAAAGACCTACAAATGACACGCTGCCCAAATTAAACACTTGATATAAATATCACTGGCAGGCACAATCATTTCACAAGCAGGACAGATTTTTGAACACTGAAAGGTTGGTTTCCTGCTAGTCAATCTACACTTTATTACTGAGAGAACACTAAAGAAAACCAAAGTTAAACATCTCAACACTCTTAATTCTAATTGTAAAAGTAAAATTTAGATTAACCATAAAATACAATTAATCCAACATCTAAAACTCACAAGAAGCAGTGGGGAAAAATAGCACCAAAAAATGACTTGTCACAAAGAGACCAAGGAGGAGTAGTTACTGAGCAGGATGTACTGTGCTCCAACTGGGGAGAACTGGGCTCTCAGACTGCAGAGAACAGCTCCACCACATGCACTGCCGGTGCAGTGCCAGGAGACCCTCCCCAGGACAGCGACTGGCACCATCATTCCTGAGTTCCGGCACCCAGGCACCTTAGACATCCCTGGGCTGCCACCAGGCTAGACCTTGTGCTAAAGGACACAAGGGCTCACGCCTACAAAACTGTACCACTTTCAACAATAGGAAGACACACGATTGGGATGTGGGACACATCTTCATAGTTTCATGCTACCCATTTTTCAGGTTTGTCTGTAACCAGATACATGGGGGACAGACTTACTTTAGCTGCTCTAGACTGTGAATTTACAAGGCGTTCATCCCTGCTGAGTCGCACTGCTTCCAGACTCATTTTATTTTCTGTTTTATTTATGTACCTTATTCTTCATATAAATGTTATCCTTCTCAGTTTATTAGATATGGATATAAGTATTAAAGAAGCTGAAGATGACCTCTAAATTTAAGTTTCCTAACATTGTTCAAAAAGGATTCAAAATCTTTAGAAAGTTCTCACACTTCAGACTTTAACATATTGCTCTTCAGCATACAACTGTCCTTAGACTACACAAGTCCTTTTCTTTACCCCCCAGAATTCCTTCAAGCTTTACACCAAAGTCGCAGTTTCCCCTCTCTTCCTTGTGCTTCTTAGGGAAATCATGGAAACCCATCAAATAATCTTTTAGAATATCAACATTCATGTCAAGACTTACTTTCATAACACTTTTTCTTGCAGTTGTCTTTCCCTACAACCCTTCCACGCAGTCAAGAGAAATATATGATAAGCAAACAAACATAAACCCTCTCAAAGTATTTTATATTTCAGTAGAGAAGTCAGCAAGAAACAGTACATTTAACAAAAGCCATGTCTGCATTTTGGCCCTTTGTGTCACTACATCTACCCTCCTATTTCTGGGTGAATCACAGCACTACGGGCAAACATGGAAAAATGTAGTATGCAGCAAGATCTCAGGGTTCTTACACCTCCAGATCCAAGCAAGTAAAAAGACATTGAAAGAACTGAAAAAAAATCTGTCCTACCTGTGTTTTTGCTTTTTGCTCAGAAGCAGTTGTGCCACTGAAGCACAAGTCTCTGCTTCTTTCACAGCATCTCTGAGCCGGCGGAAAAGATCATTCTCTGGATATTTCCTGTCTTCAGCATCCTCCAACATCACTCTCAACTCAATCACATCTGTAACAACAGTACATAAATAATCTGTAAGCAGAAATAAGACGCTTTAGAATGTTTCCAAAACCTTCAATCAAGGTTCTGACAGCCTACTTCAATTTGAAATGCACAATGTGTTATATTATACTCTTTCAAATTAGCTGTTTTTTTTCCACTGAGAACAAACAACACTGTCAGTGTTATCAAAGGAGCACACAGACTAAAAGTAGGATGTCCTAGAACTCCTGCAGTGAACAACGGAATTCTGACCTTTCTTGTGGTTGAGGTTGGCAGACAGAGCCTCTGTAACTCTACTGACCCAAGTGTCATAGGACTGTGCTCTCACTTTCACTCCATAGAGCAAAGAAGGAAGGTCTTCTAGTGGGTACCGGTACCTGAAGATATGGAAAGAAAATCACACAGATATTATATGCTCATACAAAAGCTTGTATATTGCTTATATTGAGATTCTCCAACTAAAACACAGCTAGAGGGACATAACTTCTATAATACCCTCTGCCTGGGGAACAAGAAACTAAAAAAGGGGGATAAAAATATTCTTTCTAGCCCAAAGATGACAAAATTGCAGTTAGTGCTGTATTTCATCCTGGCTCTCCAGGAAAATATCACATCTGGATAAAAAGAGAAAAAACATCAGGTACCTTAGACACTTGTTCTGCATTGGACAGGGACATAAATCAGACGGATGGTACAGGCACACCAGACGCTCAGGATTACAAGAACATGTAAGAGCTGACAAGAAGCATGTGGTCCTGCAGGCTGTACACTGACGCTCATCATCTGGAACCAGTTCAAACACCTCTTCTTCAGACATCAACACTCCCTAATAAAAATAAATAAATATGTTAAACACTTGATAGTGATCCAGGAAATGAGGGGAAAGCACTTCCGTTTTCCTTTTGCAAGCAAAGAGAAAAAGGTTTCTTTTTCTACTCACCATCTGTACAACAGACTCCCTTAAATGTGTTTCTTCCTCTATCATTAGAGTCATCTCCTTGCAGACCATGGCAGCAAGCCCTACATCCAAGCTCTCTGGATCTGCAGCCATCTTGAAGATCAGTTCTTCATGGGAGAAGACACAATGACGCCCCAGCCTTCGGTAGTGGCTCACACACTGACGTCCAATGGGAAGCTGGAAAAAACAAACAAACAAAACAAAACACATTCACGATGTCTGCCATTTTGGGAAGACATTCCAAGAGGAACTCTTATCTCCCACTTTCTCTCCCTTTGCAAAACCTGGAGAAAAAGTGTCTCAGAAACAGAGCAATATCTTAAGGGAGAGAGTCACTTACAGCAGGCTTCAAATCATGTTGCAGCAAAAACTAAAGGTTCAAAGAGGACATTCATGTTGGTTGGGAGTCATCCTTCAAACTCACAAGCCTAACTTTCAGGTATAAATTTAAGAGCTGTCCTAAGCTCTCCTTACTGACAATGGAGGGAAATTGGCACTGTAAAAATGGCCTCTAATAGGCTGAAATGGATTGCCTCTGGATACAACTATGCTTGGACTTTAGACATTTAACTGCATGATATCTAAAATTCAGCAGAACTAACATCACTATTTGGTTCTTTTCAGAGATGAGAAAAAAAAAAAAAACACTAGAGGATTTGGCTACATAGATTTCTGGGTTATACTTTATATAAGCAAAGGAAATCTCACATGGCTAATGCGAGTTTTGCAGATTCCCCAGAGGCTATAAACGGATTACATAAGGGGTAGAGGAGAAAACAAGAACACTGTGACACTATGACAAGCCTGCAAACAACTACTCTGATTAATGACTAAAATTTTCTGATTAAGGATTGAGGACTAAAAGTCCTACTTTAATACATCAACAGAAGTTAATTGAATAAAGTACAGATGAGATCTTAGCTTCCTAGTGTTAGTCCTGAACAGGAGTAGCACATACTCCTCTAGAAAACTTACTGACGAATCCATGCTAAGTTATGCTTTGTTGTGGCACAGCTATTAAAACAAACACAGATTTAACTACAAGTTGCAGTGAGTTCACACAAAAGAATAATAAAAGTTATATGTAATTCAACACAGTATATTAACCTATACCAATCAAGATAGATGTATCAGAGAAATGCTACCTAAAGGAAGTATGAAATATCACCTTTATGTTAGATGAATGCTTAAAAGAAAGACCATACTCAAAAGTTTTAGTTGGAAACTGTTCAGTATTATGTGCTCATCAAAATAATTTTTGTAAAGTAAACTCAAATCAGTCTAACTGTTGTACCTGGAACTATAAACATAAAACATATGATGCAACATAAAAGACTATCCCTCAAAAAAACAAGTTACTATCATTCCCCTTGTAAAGGTCACCTAGCAGAGATATGTCAAACAAACAAAAGAACAGACCCAGTCAGCAGTGCAGAAGTTCACAGCTTCAGCAAAATTGTATCCCTGGTTAAATCCAGAGTGATAAGCACGAGGAAAAGTCACAACAAACTCGCCAGCACATTGATTGGTCCTGTATACCTAATACAAATGAGTAAAAGAGGAAAAGAAACTTGCAGCGAAAGTTATCACACATTATTATAACACTTTTGAAAATCACTTTCTTGACCTATAGAACACCATAGGCAACACAGTCACACGAGAAGTGGTAATGTGTGGTTCTGTCTTCTTAAAATCATAAGGCATAAGTTGAAATCATAAGGCATAGAGATTTCTCTTTTATAACTCCCGAAGGGGACGTTTCTGTATTATCAGCTAACAGATTGTCATTAATCCATCACACCACAGTGTGCAAAAGCCTATGGAAATTGAAGTATTTGCTCTGTTGGAATGTTAGCCAGAGTGGCAGTTTATCCTAACACAACTCCAAATGGTTACGACTGCTCCTTAACCTGCCATGGTTAACATTTAGTCAAAAACAGAGTTTACAAAAAACTCAGTTTTCTACAAAACATGAAATAAATATCAAGTGACATAAAAGTCTTCAGTTACTCCGAACCACTGTTACACAATCAGAACAAAAACTAGATCCTAAGTTATTTATGTAAAAAATGCCTCTGCAGTGCTCACTGGTACACCATGCTCCATGAGAACGTTGGGGTTCATGATGGTGACGAGCTGATGCAAGAGATCAGGTTGGGATTCAAAAAGCTCGGGAGCCAGTTCCTTCATCACATCCTCCAGCTGCTCTGCCGCATGAGAGGGCACGCCATACCACGTCTTTGGCTCTCCCCTACAAAAACACAGTCAGGGTAACTAGCACATCATTTCTAGGGAAAGCAAGGATGTCATCCAACTGCAAAGTACAACTCAAATACCACATCGCAGGCCGCTTAAGCCAGATATATTTTGTATACATCTAACAAAATCTCTTTAACAGAAAACACAGTCTTTTCTAGGATGTATCATTCCAATCTGCTAAATCAATTACAACACAATTCTCAACAAATCTGTCAGAAGCTTTACTATGATAAGCCTAAGATGAGAGGAAATTGTCATTTACCATGCTCTAAAGGGTAACACAGGTAGTATTTTCCTTTAGGAAGTAGTGAGAAAGGTTACTGAAGCTTATCATAGCCAATATCTAAGAGAAAAGAGACCACAGTACACCTCCACTCACTTAATCGGGCTTGGAGAAGTCCAGTGTCTGGAATCAGTGGTGGAAACGACAAAATACCAGTGTGATGAAGTATAACAGTATAATATACATAACTGCTGAAAACCCACAGTCCACTGGACTCTTAAAATAGAAAATGCCTAATGACATGGATTAGCTAATTGCGAGGGAAGAAAGAAACAAAGAAGCAAGAGCAAACAGAAAATTATTTCAGAACATATTACTCTCATCCCTCTAGTCCTGCCTGACCAAAGCAAGCTGTAACGAACTAGAATCTATGGCGTCGAGATTTATTTGTTTTAATCTTAGTGCTTGTAAATCTGAAACAGTTTACATAACACTGACTATATTAATATGCTGGTCAGCAATTAACTGGAAAAGTAGACAAGGAATAGGGCAGCATCATTTTGCTTCTGGCAGGCTTCAGTGACACCTGCTGGTAGGACATAGCTAGTAAACCCCAGTAGAAATAAATAAATAAACAGATCAGAAGAATAACTCCTCTGTATCTGACTGGGCTGCAGGAATTCACCAGCTGATACAACCCTCACACACTGTTTCAGTTAATAGCATGCTGAGGACAATAACTGAACTCTAAACTAAACAAATCCCCCTTCCTGAGCCCACGGAGGGGATCTTACCAGCAAACATGCTTCTCTGGAGATGTGCAATCAGAGTCTAAAGGCCATGAACTGATCCTTACCATATGCACAACAAACTTTTTACTCCGAAGGGGAGCTTCCCCCCAGCTCCTCTTCTGTGCCCACTCTCCCACACTGACTGAAGCTGCTGGCTTGGGAAGAGTGCAATGCAAGTCATTCATCTGCCATGAAACTTCTTTTGAAACACAAAAGAACAAACACTAGAACATTTCTGAGAATGCTCTAAAAGTCGAAATTACTTTCAATTTTTTACTTCACTTTAATCAATAGGGCTATTTCTCTGTACACACAGATCTGCTGCTCAACTTTTAGCCCCAATGCCTAGATAGGCTCTAAGCAACAGCCTCCATGTCCAGGGCAAGGGCGTATCAACTCCGAATCACAAAGCACAGGTTAGGAGTCAACAAACTGCTGCTCAGTTCAAAATGGAAAACTTTTCCAGAAAAGCTGAAAGGCCATAAAGCAAGATTTTACACTGACACTGGATTTTTGGCAACAAAAAATATTCAATAAGTAAATGAAAAAGTTAAAACCAAAGAGCTTAAACAGTATTTATACACTCTTTCAAACAGCTGCAGTTAAGAATATGGACTTCTACTCATTTTTAGCTTTTTGCTTAGAACAAGTCACCAGCATGAGTGGGTATTTTCAAGTAGAACTGCAAATTTACTAACTAACAAGACTGTAGAAGGTAGGTGGACAAAAGGCAAAGGGGACATACCAATGCAGGTAGTTAATGGAATAGCTCCAGTGGTCTTCAATGTGCCAACAAAACGATGAGAAGCACATCCCTACATACAGCCAAGGTACCTTCATGCCAGAGATATCTGCATTGATGTGAGCAAGGACCGACTGCTCCAGAATGGGCATGTTATTCAAGTTCCAACCAGAAAGTGCATAATCCTGCCAAACAAAGACCGAAAATTCAGAACTCAGAAGACAATCAGAACACCAAATGTGGAAAAGAAAAAGAACAAAAGGAAGGGATCAGACAGTTGATTTCTATACCAGACAGTGGGATCCATACTCTGCAACAGTTAAGCTTAAAAACTAGGAAATACTTCCTTAAATATCTCAGCATTTAATCAAGCTAACATTTAAGGTATTAGAACTTAAATATAACCCCTGGTTTTACCGGATGAAGGTTTATGTGTTTAGGTTTTGATTTTTCCCCCTCCTACTTTATAGCTTTCATGCTTTTTTGAGAGCTCAAAATACCAGTAACACTAGCAGAAGAACAAAACATAAAAGTTTTCAGTGAAACTGGATAGCTTAATTTTCACTGTATCCTGTACAATCTTACATTGTTATTTCAGCTTACTTGACTGCAGGGCAGTTTATCTTGAACTTCTTAAAACATAACGCTAGATTTTTTTCTCAGGAGGAGAAATTCCTACTCTTTCATAAGCAATTTCACATTTACGTTTTAATACATCTTGCACAAAAAAAAAAAAAAAAAGAAAAGAAACACACAATTCAAATAAACTGCCCTAAAAGCTCACTGCCATCCTTTTACATTAGCCTACTTTCACTGTTAGTGTACAGCTTCAGTTTAGGCATATCCCATAGCTGCTGAAGGAGAGTGGCCCCAACCTCTACTCAGAGGCCCATTCCTCCTGTTTCCTTCCCACTGACACTAAAGACAAAACAGGCAATCAGATTACCTCAGGGATCTGTCTAGAAATTATTTTAAATTATGACTTTTATACAGATAGATCGATAAAAGGTTCCAATTCACCAATCAATGTAAAGCCAACACAAACTTGCGAGTGGGAAAGTACATGCACGTGTGGAAGGTGATAGTAAGAACTACCTCTATCCCAGTGAGGAGCACAAGTTGATCTTGGGCAAAAACACACCCTAACTCTCCTTCTTAGACTGAATTCATACATATTAACAACCAGAAGATTTAGGCACTACAGTAAGCCTGGACAACAAAATTGGTATGGTAGGTATGAGGGAAAAAGATAAGATGATGACCTGACAAAAATATAATTTTCCATAATAGCAGCATGCTTGCATCTCCTTATTCATCCACTATATACTTTCAGAGAAACAAGCTAACTCCAATTATCTAAAAGTTTTGTCTATTTTAAACCTTATTTTGAACCAAGTCACTAAAAATCAGAAAGAAAAATCTTATCAGCCTCCTTACACTTGGACATACTATAACATCTTGCATACTTTTACTAAAAGATATCAAATTGCCTAGTAAGATTACGTGATACAAAACAGCTGTTGACAACACCATGGAATAATTGGTTAGCTAACAGAACCAGATATCCAAAAACATCTAAAATGTCTAAAGGAAGGCACATTCAAAAGCCTTAAGCAATTACTATATTAAAAAAAATTCCACACCAATTTCAGGCCTACATGCTTAATGTGAAATTTTACGCAGAGCCAAGAGCAGGGTCAGTTTGCATATTCTCTTCCTCACCTCCTCCTCTGGCATCAGCTTTCGTCGGCCATCCTTCACTGGAAAGCCACTTCCAAAGTCCTTGGATGAGATATCAGCACCGTATTCTACTATGACATCTTCTTCTATGCTGCTCACCAACCGCCAGAATTCTTTTTCCACCAGTTCGGTGGGAACCATCTGAAAGACAAAAAGGCATTAGAGTATGTGTAGTTAAGCTCCACTCTAAAATCATCATTTAAGTAACACATTGTCACTAAATTCTCATGGATTTTGAGGCACCGAGGCTATTGTCTCTCACCCTCCATTCAGTTGGCTTGTATTCCTTAGCGGTGGCTGCAATATAATAGAAACAGGATGCCACATTATGAGGAATGGGATTGGCAAAAAAGTAAAGCGGAGTTTATTGGAAGTACAGCTTTTAAAATCCTGATAGCAAAGAACAGAGAAGGAGACAGCCAGCAGGTACCCAGAGCAGAAGCTGGGCAGTAAACAGAACAAAGAACTTGGATATTCCAAACAATTTCAGAGGATAACGACCAAAAGTTCTGAATAACAGCAATGAAAATCAGATAAGGAATTAAGTTCAAGAGAATGCATTCTTCCCATAGCTCACTGCAGCTTCTAGTTGCACTACAACTCTGCACCCTCACGGAGTAAGAATCCTGATTAGAACAGCTATGAGTTACCAGAGCAACCCATGGGGAAGAGGAGTGCTGTGCTGCCTAAAGAAGAGGGGAATCATCCAGGTGGCCCAAAGCAGACAAGCCAGTGTTGCTGAGGTGAGGAATGAAAAAAGTTGCCATCAGACAGACTCAGTCTATTGACTTTAGAAGAAAAGATCGCGGGGAAGAGGGGTTTTATCCTCTGAACAAACTAAACTAAGATTTAAAAAAGCAAAACACAACACAAAATACACAGAAAAAGGGTTGGAGAAACAATCCTCTGCCAAACAAGAACAATTATATACGCAATTCAATTAATCAAAAAGAGCTTAAATGGAGTAAAGCCCACAGGCAGTAAACGATCAAGCAATAAAGCTATGTATTTATCACAGGAAGAGGGTGAAACAAAGTTGAAAGGAGACCAGATGCCAGAAAACTAAATCATTTGTTTACACATTTCAAGCTTATGGTGCCTCTTTAAACAAAGCTAAGATGCCTCAGCAGAAACTCAGCATCGGTTGATACCACTTCTCTTTTTCCCCCCCCTACAAGGAATCATAATAAATGTTGAAACCCACATGGACTGGCATGTTGAAATAATCAGACTTGAAGTTATCAGCCATTTCACCAAAGCTCTGGAGAGTATATTCCCTGACAGCTTGTTCAAATCCAAAGGCCTCACGGGGTTTGCTGCATTCCTGGAAGAAGGAACATACAAATATTGTTTTCTCAGCATCACACAGTGGCAAACAATCACACTTTCAGAGGGAGGGAAAAAAAAAAAAAAAAAAGGAGTGTCCATCTGAGTCCTTATCAAACACAGTAAGCTATCAGTTTTAATTGCTTTTCTCAGGTGAGAAAGTCCTATGAGAATGGATACAGAACAGAATAAGAAGTTAATTAACCACCTGGTAAACCCCAATGCTATGGGCTTCTGCTCACCTGTCCAAAACTAAATTTGATAAACAAAGGAGAAACAAGGAAGAATCTTTGACTGTCTTAAAGGGATTTCTGAGACACAGTGGAATCAGGTATCTGCAGGAAAACTACACAGGAGCAAATCCCAAGTGTTTTAACAAATCAACAAGTCATCAACTGATTTGGCACTACCAAGGCATGAGACAAGAACAGGAACTCTATTAAGGCAACATAAAACTTACCCATGAAGCTGACATATCAGATAACAACAGGCATTATCCATCCAACACAGAAAATCTTTAAAGGGGCCTCCATCATTTTATCCACAAATCTCTCAGAGGACAAAAAGCAACCAGATCACATTTCTGCTCTGTTCTCCACACCTAGTTGTTTCTAAAGTATCCATTTCATTCCTTTCCTATCTAACCATTTTTATATATACAAGATATATTTGAACACAAACTTAACAAAAATGATGATCAGCTTTTTAATGATAGCGAAGCAGGACTGGAATTTAAAACATTAATTTTTTTCTTTCCCTTCTCCCAAGAGAACTATTATTAGACTATGCCCAACATTTCTCAAAGCAGACCTTACATGTGGCAAGCAGCAAAGAACCTACAAACTCCATAAGCAATCTATCAAAATGTTACTTTCCTTCCTGTTGAAAGTTTTCCTCCTTATCCAACTATCCTCTGAAATTTCAACTCATGATGTATCACTCCTGACTAAATATTCAAGAATCTATTAACAGATTTCCAAAATTATATACACCCTTTTTGCTATGTCATCACTAACTGCTGTTCGGTTATGTTCCCTAACAACCCCAAGAGTCCATTTTTTTCCTGCATTGCTCTCTAACCACTTATTCCCCATTGTATATACTTGCATAGAGCACTTTATTTCCATGCATATCATTTATCTATATTAGCTTTTATCTGAACTATTCCTCAAATTTATCATGATCACTTTAACCCTAATCCTGTTCCTTCAAGGTTATGGTAAGACTTTCCAGATAACTGGAAAGTTTCACCCCCACCCTGTTTCAGTCTTTAAAATTCTTGAAGACCATCCTGAATTGATATTGAACCTTGGACTTGGTGTTTATTACCACCAGGTTTTTCTTTTGATGTCTTTTTTTAAACATTCATTTAACAGAATCACAGAATGGTTGAGTTTAGAAGAGACTTCTCAAGATCATCTAGCCCAACCCCTCTGCTCCAGCAGGGCCACCTAGAGCACGTGGCACAAGGTGGCATCCAGGCAGGTTTGGAAGATCTCCACAGAAGGAGACTCCACAGCCTCTCAGGGCAGTCTGTTCCAGGGCTCTGTCCTCCTCACAGTAAATGAGTTCTTCCTCACATGGAGATGGAACTGCCTGTGTTTCAGCTTGTCCCCATTATCCCTTGCCCTGTCACTGGCCACTACGGAGAAGAGCCTGGCCTCATCCTCCCTACATTCATCCCTCAAGTACTTGAACATGTTGATCAGATCTCCTCTCAGCCTTCTCTTCTCCAGACTAACCAGGCCCAGCTCGCTTAGTCTTTCCTCACACAATAGATGTTCCAGTCTCTTAATTATCTTCGTGGCTCCACACTGGATCCTCTCTAGAAGCTCCACGTCCCTCTTGTACTGGGGAGCCCCAAACTGCATCCAATACTCCAGGGCTGAGTAGAGGGACAGGATCCCCTCTCTTGACCTGCTGGCATTTCTTTCTTTAATCAATTTATTTTGAAATCAGTTATGATACCTCACCTTCGGCCAGCAGTTCTCAAGGACAACCACTAACAGTTCAAAAATTGTTTTGGCTAGCTGTAAATACGCTTAAGTTTATCAAATGCTTTTGATCTGAAAGCATCTAAATAATCCTTATCCTGCTATTCTAGCCTGTTTTGGCATCCTGCTGTTAACATTACATTAACAGCATCTGTTTTAAAGTAAGAACTGAGACAAAAAGGTACTGTTGAGTATTTCAAACTTATGCCAATGTTCCCATTGCATGAAATACCTATGCTTTTTCCTTTCTTTTTACTTTTATGTATTGATAGAATTTTTCAAGTACTTTTTGTATGATTTGCCAATAACGGCTTAATTTGCACTCTGACTTTGAGTTTCTCCTTACAGGTGTGATTTACCCTTGGCAACAACATATCCACACTTTCACTACTACTACTATTATTGACATATCTCATGGGTCTCCGCATCTCACGTTTTTATATGATCACACTTATGCACTGGTGTAGTTTGCCAAAATTCCTTCAATGTTCCCTCTTAAGGGAAGGTTTAATGAGCAGCTAAATCAATTCTGGGAGTTGCAGTCCAGTGTGTTAGTCCCATCCTCCCTTTGGCTGTGACTCTGAATTTCCACCTCTCACAACAGCATTCACACGAGTCCATTCGACATCCTAATCTCGCTTGGCACAAGGTTAGAAATCAGTGAGTTAATTCATGTCATTATGTGTCTGTGCAACCGTTCATACTACCACAAAGGAAACAACAGAAAATCCCACAGCCAGGGGATGGGGTGTATGTATGTGTGACTGTCCCTTTTAGGAAAACACGGTGTAGAAAATTTAAACTATTCACAAAATTACAGCCTTAGAAGCCACAAGTGCTTTTTTCCCCAGAATATCTGCCAGTTTCCTGCACTTGCAAAAATCTACTTTTATAAGACAAAAATCAAGAAAAAAAAAAAAAAAAAGGCAAATGATGTTCAAAGCCTTTCGGCTGCTGCTCTTTCTTCTTGACATATTAACTCCTGTTTCTCAAGCAATTAATTTCAAATTAGCTTCCACTTTTAAAGCCTCAGCTTGTTTCTCTCCGTCTAACTCAAATCTAAAATAGCTACTTTTTACATTGGTTCCTTCACTTTCTGCAACAAGCTGTTCTGAACATATCCCAAATAACAAATAGAGCAATGTCATATTTACCAATAAACAAAGCTCTTTCTTAGACCCAAGTAACATAGTTGGATTATTTCATGGTTTAGAAAATACCTTATCCTTATGCTGAATCACCTATCCCAATCCTTATGATACTTGTTTGTTTTCCTCTAGACTTTCAATAGCCCTGCTGCTCACTCATCACCAGTTCATCAAATTGAGTTTCAGTTCTCAGCATGCAAAGGCTAAAGGTCTGTATTTCACACACTGACATAACAAGCAAAGGTTATATCTAGGCTCGGGAAGTCACATTTCTATCTCTTTCTTTATCTTTTCTTATGGTTCATGAGTCAGAAGCAGCTGGAAATTCACAACTTATCTTTCAAGTATTCCACACAAAACACAGCTTTTGCTTAAACAGAATGGCAATGGGAATTGAACTGGTCTTGGCCCTGACCTTTTCAGAATCACAAAACACATTCAAAGCTTGAATAATTCTTGAAACTGTACCTCAGCAACGCACTTTGGACACCTCCAGTCACCTTTGGGTACATCAGGTAAAGGTGGAATCAAGCAAAACGTGTGATAGCTGTCATCACACCCATCACACAGAAGCAATTTGTCTTCATTGTTTCCTCTGCCACAGAATAAACAAACATACAGATCAACCTGTGAAGAAAGAAAAAAAAAAAATACAAAATAAAACAAACTGCAAAAATCCTCCTCACACAGTACATGCCTTCTTTAAAGTAGGAAAAGGAGCAACACCAAAGTCTGATACATGGACATTATGCCATCTCCTTTGCTCACTGAGAAGCACTGGTAATTATCAATTACGCTTCAATCTCTTGAAGCACTCATGCAATTTAAGGACTAAAAATAAATAACTATAAAAATAGTTATTTTGGAAAATATTGGAAAATAACTATCCAACTCACATTGACAGTTATTTCTTATCCAACACAAAGTACCAGTTCAGTTATGTCAACCTAAGGCAAAAAGATCACCTAGGATATTTAGAAGGCAGGTTCACCCTTCTTCAGGATTCAGTAAGGAAGAACAACTCAAATCAAAGCCTTACAAATAACATGGCTGCCAAGTATCTCCAAAAACTATTTTGGAAACATATACTCCATCATTAGGAACAATATTCTCCCATTTGCAATTGATAAGAAAATGTAACAGAAACCATACCTGCAGAATTCAGATAAAAAAAAAATCAAGAGGAAGGAGAACAAACCACATATGAAAGTCCTAACTCCTTTTTCCTTTTCTCCAAAATAACACATAAGAACTCCAAACAACAGGATAAAAGTATTAATTCCAATACTTAAATAAATAATTTTTTAAATGTTGTTCTTGAGAGGTTTTCCTGGACAGACAGCATGGGATCTGTCCTCAGGGACTAAGAGAAACATCATCATCAGGTTTTGTTTTCTTTGCTGTTGCCTCACGGGTTTTCCAAAGACACTCAGGGGATTAAGTATTTTCAGGTAAAGATATTTAACTAACATTTAGTATAGTTCTGAAGTTCTGCAATGTAATTTGAATGATGAAATTGTGTATTATTTTCTCACAGTTAAAAAATATCCTATAAACAACCATTTAACAACATAAATATCACAAGCAACACTTGTTCCTAATACTCCCATTACTTGGTCACTGGGTGACTCATGTTGTTTTATTTCTTTCAAACAGCTCAAAATCCATTGGAAGTGGTAGGACTGTTTTGGACAGTGACGTCTTTTCTCCCCTCTTAATCAAATTGCCACAAAAAGCGTATGCTTTTCATCTGATTAGGTTCACATAGCTGAGTTCAGTACTTGAAGTCAACCCCATCTTAAAGTTACACCAGCCTAGTCAACCACGCAACTTCCTCACTCTGCATTAGTACACTTCTCAAATAGAAGATTGCTCAATAATTTTCTCAAGAAACAATTTTCAAAATAATGTAGTTCTATTAAGAAACACCTTGTTTTCCGCTTTTTTTTTTTTTTTAAGCTCAACCTTCATTAAAGATCAAGTCTATCTTAGGCATTAAACTAGTTACTTTTGTCACAGGTATTTAAATAGAAGAACAACAGATGGGCAGGAACGCTTCCATGACCTCTTCCCAAATCAAAATCTTTATCTTCGGGATAATGGGAAATTAATTAGGCATAAAGAGAATGAATACCCTCCCCTCAGAATGAATACCTTCTCCCCTCAAAATTCTTATGAGCAGAAACAATCTTTTTCACCTCAATCCCTGTGAAGATTTCTCATATATAAAGACTGCACAGAAATACTTACTCAGAAAAAGCAGATTTGTGATTATAGAGCCAACTACAAATAAGCCTTCCAGCTACACAATTCAAACATAGTAAGACTATGACAATACATATTTTTTTCCAGGACATGGCAGGATAACGTAGGTCTTTTTATTTCACAGCTAACATTTTACGTGAAAAACAAATAGATAAGAAAAGGTTTCAAAACTGAAGTAAACTTTTTCAGATAGAAGGCTAATATATCACATGCACTTTAAAGACTACTTTCCTTGAAGGTCTCTCATCCAATTATTAAACAAATGAAGACTCACCAAGGTCAGAAGGACAACTAAGGACAGTACCAGGTCACAAAATTTCATATGATTACAGTTACAGCAATACAATTGCAAAACAGCAGCTGTGTTGCTGCAGTATTTTCCTTTCTCTTATGAATAGGAGCGAATAGAAATAGAAAACCATTACTACTTCCTACAAAGAAACATAGACTAGACAAAATACTTGATCAGAATCATACTTCAAAAAAAACACAATGATCACAGCACCTACACATGTTAGGAATATCATATAATCTGAGGTGGTAACACAGTTGAAAAAGTCGTCAAACTTAAGAAGTCCCACAAATTCTAACTTAGTCACAACAGTACAGAGATCTGCTTTTAAGTATCCAAATCCTCTCATGTTTTTCCCCAGGAGGCATTTCTGCACAGAAAAATATGATTATTTGAGACTTTTCATTGTATTGACCTTCTGTGGTTAAAAATTAAACCACAAAATCTTTCAAGTGTTCTCAGGCTAACAGAAACAGTACATCCTAACTACCAGTCTAAAATCTTATTACTTAAGACATCAAAAGCATTCATTGTCATACATACACTAAACTATGGCAGTTTAAAAACAGTCACATGAACTATGAAAGCAATTAAGAACAAACATATACTGCTTTTCCGAGCTCAAATATCAGAGTGGTACACTGATAATTTTTATTTTTCCCCTTAATGGTTCCTCTGAATTTTCTCTTGGCTGGACTTAGGAAATGAAACATCTGGTTTAAACACAAAACAATAGTTGGAGATATGGTCAGATGGAGTTGCTGAAAAACAAAATGCTGTTCTGTTAGTGCACCTCAAAATACCTTTACAAAACAGAAGTACAATTAAATGCAGAGATGAAACGAACAGAAAGGGAGGTACTTACAGCACATAAAAAATGTGTGCCAACAGAAGGCCTTGAACTCATGGTCAGTAAGTACCTTCATGTTACAATGCCCTTTTCTGCCTGAATGATCAAAACCAAAATCTTAACCTAGCATATATATCACTGTTCAAAATATCCTTCCATTTTTTTCCATACTAACAAGATAACCTGCTGCATTGTACATCCATTCATCTTTTCCCAAGAACAAAGAAAAGCCTTCAAAAATAATCTTAGGCAATAAACAAACTTTGTATTATTAGAAACCACTGCCAAGAAACCAAACTTACAAAGTTGACAGAAAGTGTTCCTTTCCGTTGCCTCATCTGCATTCCAAATGCTTCTGATCTGGTTCCCTTGCGTCTTCGCGACACCTCATCTTGGGGTAAAATAAAGTTAAATGTTATTAATATCACAAAGATAGATCCAGTGTGCAAAACCAACACAGACATCCACCCTAGCACCCTGCTTTACATATCAGAAATATCTTAAAGTTCAGAAAAGCAAAAATGTCTTGCTATACCTATGTCAATATAAAATAAACACAGTTTAGAAAAACATATTTTATTGATCCTCAGAGGTGATCCAATTGCCTCGGGAAACTCATTCGACTCATAATTTGAACACTTAGCTAGTACAAACAAGGTCAAAATTTTCACATCTTGTTTTCATTTCTAGTCTCTCAGTACATGCTAAAGCTGCTTAATCATTACAATTACTATATAATACAGAGCTGAAACTATGCCAAGTTACATGAAGCATCCTGTAAATCTTTCTTATGAATTAAACCCTAAAACATTTAGCTTTCTTTTTCCAGTTACGATTTGCTTGCTGCTTACTGTTGTCTCTAAAGACATGCAGAAAGATTTCACAGTCTGTTCCAAGCTATCTTGTGCCTTTACAAACTGATAAACTCAAGATTTAGTTACCCTCTTTATCCTTTGCTCCCAACGCCAGGCCCATCATCTTCGGTCCAGCTCCAAAGATCTGCAGCTTCTTCAGCTCAGTATTTCTACTCATTTCTCCTGCTTCAGCCTAAAAAATAAGATCACATCAGCATATTTTACTGTCCCATAATACCCAACATGAGTTCATCAGAAGAAAGGAAATATAAGGCATGATTTCCTTTTTCCTAAAGCCAGTGCAGAAAAAGGCAAGAGGGAAGAGAGGAAAGGCAACATGGGGACTCTTTTCTCAACTTTCCAAATCATTGCCCATCTGGTATTACAAGAGACCACAAAGGACCACCTACAGGGCAAACAATAGGTCTGAAATTCAACAGTAAGAAAGAATGCCACAGCAGTGTTTTCCAAAAAATCACCATGATGTAGGAAAAGCACTTCAATGTTAACACTTACCTTGTTCAACAGAAGCTTTTGTCTACTTCCTTAAGTGAATACCCACTTACAACCCTAATGAGCTCCAATATGTTTCCCTTTAGTTTGGTTGGGGTTGATGTGTGATGAAATGTTAAGACTACATCTCTCTCAGATCACAGCTACCCACAGTGCCCTTACAGTCTCCAGAGTTAGAGATGAAAGGACCTATTAAGCAACACAACTCCACGCCCCCTGCATGTGTTTGGCTATTCTCTGAAGTAGCTCATTCAATTCAACTTATTCCTGTTTTCCATTCCTGATCAGAATCACTTTCCCACATCACTGCCACAGACTCCCATATCCTGTTTTATCTGCATTGCAGTCACCCTGGTATTTTTCTTATGCTTGCCTCCCTATGCCTTCAAAATCCTTTCTGAGTTTGTATAGGAGACCACTAAATTCTCTTCATTCACAAACCCCAGGTTCAGTGATCTTAAAATATGTCAGTAAGCCTACCAAATTAGAAAGAAAGAGTTTAATTCTAAAGCTAGTAGTTGATAGATGATACTTCACCAGTTATTCTCTACAGAATTATGGTCTGATGTATCACGTATGAAATAAGCTCCCTTGTGGCAGGCATTTAGCCACAGCTTTTATCAAAGCTTCCAGTGATCACTTCTCCCTCTAACAAAAAGAAAGCAATAAACAACTTCTTGAAAAAAAAATCTGAAAAAAGAACTTCAAAGGTAATTCTCTTGCATTCAGGCTAAATCAATTCCTTTTCTTCCAAGAGATCTTTAAAAAAAAAAATCTAATTTGCTAGTCATTATGACTTGCAGAAATTTTTTAGCGATGTTTACAGTAATTACTTGCACTGATTTGTGTATAGCAGCATTCGCTATACTAGCTTGCATCTTTCCAAACTGTTGCCAGTTTTCTAATATTGCTGCTCTATATGTCGCTACAAAATTCTTTTCAATTTAAATGTATATTAACAATCTGGTCTCTTTAGAAACAGGTCTGAAATTGCACTCTAACTAGCTCAAATGGATTTTTTTTTTTTTTTTTATGAATTTTTCACTTTGGGGGTGATAAAATTTGAGGTAAAAAATTACTATTTTTTGTTGATCAGGAAAGCCTACAAAATGAAGGTTTTCACTTCCAAATAATATAAAATGAAAAATAAAAATCACTTATCAATATCCTTGAGCAAAATCAAGAAAACTTTTTTTTTTTAAACATAGCCCCTCAGTTCCCATTTTCCAACAGCACATCCATTCTCTCAACTAACAGAAGTTATCACCATCACCCCATATAACATTCTTCACCGCAGTACAATTTTCCATCATTTCAGTAACACTGATTTCAGAAGCACTCAGTAGCATTAATTCTCCTTCCTGATATTTTGATCCATGATCCCTGAAACATAACAGTATTCTCTCCTTGGTGTTATGTTTAGAAATATATTCACAAAATACAGCTTCATGAATCTATTGCCAAGATTTATTCTGATTCCATTAAACTTAAGCAGATGCAATCTGCTTCAAGCCAGGGTGGGGAGGAGGTATATAGTTTTAAAAGACAAGCAACATAAACAGAAACATATTAAAAAAAAAAAAAAAACACACACACAAAAAAGAAAAAAAAAAACAGATTGTCACAAAACTTCCTAAACAGTACCTGTTAACTGAAAGTAAGTTGTGAATACCGAAGCGATTCAAAGAGCAGTCTTTCTGCTGTGTCCTCCAAGACTGCATAAGAACCAAACTCAAGGCTGCAAATGTATGGAAACTGATCCCTTGCATTCCTCGTTGCCTGCACATTGCTAACGAAACAGAACTCAGCCATGCTCTTCCATTCTATTTTTGTATGCAACAAAAAGCAAAATCAACTCGATTAAACTTAAATTCTATGCTCAGCTTCTCTGAGCTTCTCAGCTTCCTGAAGACATCTCTGCTCCTTTCACCTCTTCAACTGAAAGCAAAACCCAAAGGTTTTACTGTATAAGAGAGAATCCAATAACATGTTCCTGTTAAGATTTGATTCAAAAATTTAAGAATATAAGATGTTCTGATGTCTTCACATCAACTTTAGAAAAACTACTTCCCAAGTCCCCCAGCTATATGTAAGACCAGAATAATTGCAACCAGGATTTTTTTCATCTCTCTGAGTGCTTTTGCTTGGCACAGGAGTATTCTCAAATCATAAAAGGGAAATGTCATTAATTCTGCTATTCTGAAACTATCTTTGAAAACAGAATATATCTTTTTTCAGTACTGCATCTCTTTTTCAGAAGTAATCATGATTTACATAACCTCACCAGACAAAATCCAGTTAAAATTCACCCTAACAGATTATCTGTGAAAATATTTCTTTCTAATAAAGAATTCCCTCGCTCCTGAATTTAACCTATCCTTAAGGGCTATTCTCAAATGCTAAACTTGATTTTTTTCTCACCCTTTCCTTTACAAAGAAAGCCTCAGAGAATATTTCAGTTGCCTCTTTTCAACAGTACCCTCCTTTCTCCCTCCCTCCCTGATATTTTCATTCTTTTTTCTCTCAGGAAAGCTAAGGCATTAAAATCAATTTTAAACAGAATTACTCATACCCAAAATTAACCTCTTCCTATTTCTTCCACTATTATTTAGAGGCAACACAGCCAACTGGTGTTTAATCTTAGCATCCAAAGATTCCCAGTCTTCTGTAACAAAGGAGAATTCTCACTCCCTAATTTCTTTCGCATTTTACTTACTCTAAAAATTTTTTAAATTTTCTTTTCTAAAATAGGCCACTCTTCCACTTCAAGCATTTTTTTAAATCAGTAACTTTTTTTTCCTGTTTTCTTTTTCATTTGCCAATTCTTAGGTAGGTTCTCTGAAGAGAAGACGCAGAGCATAGAGTAGTTAATCATGCTCTTTACCCAGGCACCAGACTACTCCGGACACCACATATAACCACTCAAATGTCTCAGCTATACCACAATTCTAGCAAGATTTTGCATTTTTTGCAAATTACCTGTGCTTCAAACACTAGCTGTTCTCTGGTACAGTACCAGGCATACACCTCAAACAGAGTCCCATCTACAAGAAGGAGTTACACTGATATCTGGAACTTTTTCTTTGCATTCCCCAGATATACAAATATAGATATATTCTGGGCCTCTGGAAGACAAATCTCTCTAATTCAGTTAAATCAGCTCTGGAGTTGTATTCAAAAATACCCAGCTTCCAACTCAGCCAAAAAAAAAATTCTGACCAAGTGCAATGATTTTCCCTTGTACTGAAGAATTAATTTCAGCTATTTTAGTAATTGTAACACACAAAATACAGCTACAGGCCTTATAAAAGGCATTTTAATATATATATATTCCTTGCAGATTGTTCAAGATCATCTCTCTCGCTACTGAAATTCAGGCTCTTTAAATGGAACAGAGTAGTTCTACAATGCCAGGATCAAAACAGAATCACTTCAGAAGTAAAATAAAAAGTATCATTTTTCTACTGAAAGCAGTAGGAAAGAAATAGCCCATAGGATCTTTATGTGGTGACATATGAAAAAAAGTCCATACTACATTACCCCACAACACTGGTTCCTATCCAAAGCAGCATTCTACCTAAAGAATGACTACGGCAGCTCCTGCAGTACTCTTCCCTCATTCTGGGTAGCTCACTAATGATGCATGATTGCAGAGATCTGGGATGATCACAGCCTTGAACTGCTTCTGTGGTGCATTTTTATATGGTTACCATAAATAAAGTGAAGTTGCTTCACCAAGAAAGGAAAAAGGATTAAAAAGACAATTTACATGAGTCATGACATGACATGAATCTCTGAATCAGAGAAAAAGATGACAGTCTATAACAGCAGGGGATACTCATAGAAGGTAAAAATAAGGAAATCTCAGTGACAAGAAACATGTACTTGGAAAAAAACAAAGTCCTTTCAACAGCATTTAAGAAAATTTCAAGACATCTAGAATAGCATGAAGCAAGAAATAAGAGTTGGTAACACAAAAACCCAGCTTTTACCCATATGCCACACAGACCCGATTTAAAAACTTTTAGGATGTCATAGAAAACTTACTTGTCAAAATCAGAAGACCTGCTTAAAATAGTGCAAAAGAAGGACTGGAGATGTCAGGACAAGCCTCCCAGACTACTTCTAATGATACAGTATTCAAAGTGGCAGTAAAGCAGTTTGAAGCAAGATTTAGTGGGAGTTACTCCTAGGATTTAATATAGTCTAGTAAATACCAGATGTTTCAAAAATACCACTAATTCAGATGAAAAGAAACTGCATTTCAATAGAAAAACTGTGGAATTCCTCCACAGTTTTAGCAATCACTGCCCATCTGCACTTGTATCTGTGCCTTTTCTTCACAAAGAAGCCTGTCAAGCATGAGATAAGTTAGTCCTAAGTGCATTTTCCACAATTAATAAAGACTTACCCACAGATGTTTAGATAACTAAAGAATATTTTGCAATTGTTTTTATTTGTTCAGCTTCTACAAATATATTCACTGTCAAGGTACATAGCCCGCTTGCAAATAAATAAAAAACGTTTCTTTAATTTTTTTACCTAAACAGTGCAGGACCACAAGCAAACCGGGCCTCATTGTAATGTTTTTCTCTGGATTTAAGTGAAAACCTAAATAGTGCATTTGAGTGAACTCCAACAGCCAAAAGTTGTTACACTTTCAACACTACTGTACAAGGCATAATCCGTAATAATCAAATAATCTGTAATAATCTGTATTTGTCTGTAATAAATAATATGGATACCTGGGACTTGACACGTCTGGTTCTCTTCAGCACCACATTCATTCTTGTACCCTGCTTTGGGGAAGCCTGAGCATCAGAGCTGAGGTCCTCAGCCTCCACTTTTTCCTTAAGGTCCAGATTTGGCTTTTGGATGCCCTAAAGAATCAGAGCACAGGACACCAGCTTGATTGATTAGGGTATCAAATTCTGTGGCCTGTGAATCAGCGCAGTGTGTGAAGTCACATAGCACTACACACATCCCTTGGAATAAATCCACACACGCTTGAAACAAGATGAAGAATCTCAATCATAGGCTAACCAAGTGAGACAGACACCTTTACAATCACATACACCATCCTTAAGTAGCCCTATTTTGCATCCCAATAGGGTTAAGTCCTACAGTAAAAGGTCTGCTAGCAGATTACACAAGGTCAAATTACAGCCTTAAGACCTATTTTGCAAGAGCAATGAATAAGGGAGCTCCTACATTTGTTTATTCACCTGAAGCTTCTCAATGTGTAGAACCCTATGCCATAGTTTCTTATATAGTGACAAAAAGTATCATTCAGTGTACACTCTGGCTCCTATCTTGACATCCTGAAAGAGATGTGGCTCACCATAAGGCTGACTCCAGACTGGAAGAGCTCATACGGGTATAAAATCCGTTCATAGTGAGACTTAAGTAATGATCCTGTGCCTTTTCCTGGCAGGTAGCCAAGCCGACTTGCCACTTTCGACCATTTCTTCTCTTTAGTCACCATCTCAAAGCCTCCTTTACTGGCAACAATCTGAAACAGACAAAAAAAAGTTAAGGACTTGGATGTTTTCTGACTGTCCTGTATCAACTTGTATCAACCAAATAATAAAGGGTCTATTAAGAGTCAATAAAGTCCTGAATTCAGCTTTTGCTTCTTGTAAAACTAGTATTTCAAAACTGTATTTAACCTAGTTATTTCATATCTTTAAAAAGAGAAACTTCCTTGTAAATGACTATAAGGAATGTACTGTCTCAAACAACAGGAGTCTGACGGTTAAGATTCCTGACATGTTGAAAACAAAGGATACAAACGCATCCTCAGAGAAACTGAAACTAAACAAACAAAACCCCACTCTCATCTGAATTCAGTTTCCTCATCCCTGAGAGAGTTTCAGGTAAGAAACTGAATTCACCTCCCAATTAATGCAGCTCAGCTGCTGTTATATTTGACTTATTTTGGGTCTAGTAATTAATCACAGATAATCAACAACAGTTATGATTAAAATTTACATAAAATTAAAAATGAATTAATTGCCACAAAGTGATGATGATAGCATGAGTTGCTTCTCTTAAAATAGAGGCGATATTGCCACTGCCCACAATGACACTTCATAGTTTCACAACCAAGCAGTTAAAACCAAAACAAATTGTAATTTCATTTATATTATTATATACTAGCAATAGCTTTTCCTTATATTTCTTTACACATAAGGTCCAAATTCCACACTTAACATTCCACAGACTATTGGAAATCTCAGTGCAAACATATTTTGTTACTGAAGTCTACACTTAAGACTTTTCTCTTTTTCCTCCCCTCTTTGAACTAATCTTTGTATTTTCTATGCAGTCTCTGTTTCTTGAGATGGCATGAAATACAACCTCAGATCAGAGAAGTTCCTGGCTAAGTCTTGCAATTGGTTACTCACTTTGCTCAGAGCATAGAGATCCAATATTTTTCTCTCCACCACAGGGATTTTTAAGTTGGATCCTTGGAGTTCCCAAAATTTTGCTAATTGATCCAAGAAGTCCAGCTTCACTCTGGTCATTGCCTGTAATCGATAAGAGGAGACAAATGCGTATTTCCAAAAACAAGCATGAAAATATTATCATACGGTCCTGAGAAGGCACCTAACGAGTTCCTATGATTGTTCATATTTATGAAATGTGACCTGAAAGGTGATGCTTTTCTTTTTTGTTAAAAATACATACATAAAGAGACAGGACTTTATAAACAGAATATTATATATATTTTTCACTCCACAGTCAAGATCCTATAAGCCAAATCCTACCTAGAAATTTCTCTTTTTGAAGACAAAAACACTTAAGAAGCAGCAGCATCTCAGGGAGAAACACAAGAGAAATTATTAAAATAGACATATGATGTTTAAAAAAATAAATAGTAAGATTTTTCCTGTGTACCTTCACACTGCACAAGGGGCTATTCCCTTGAATATTTCTGAAGTATCGAAATCACAGCCAAATACATTACATTTTGGTACAAAAACAGAGCAAGATTTTGAGAAATATTGTAGGGAAAGAAAAAAAACAAGACATACTGGAACTTGCATGGTTTTCAAGAAAGCTTCCATGCTTTTCTGGAACTTAAAATTAAGTAAACTGTAAATAAACCTATAAAAACAAACAATAAACAAACCAAACAACAACAACAAAATAATATCTGATTTTAAGGTTTAAAATGCATTATTGAGGTATTTAAGCATAAGATAGGCAGAAGCATAAGAACAGTAGTATGCATTCTTGGAGAAAATATACATATATATAAACACACACACACACACACACAGAGTGTCCATGGAGGTTTAAAGGCTAGATACTGGCTGCTCTTACTACACAACATGGTACTTGGCATCCATTTTAGACATTTGCAGCTGAATGTGAAAAACTCTTGTGGTTATTTTGGGTAATAAAATAAAAAACAGACTTTTCTCAAAGACATGGAGAGTTATTTTACCCAAACTCTACCACTGCCAAGTATAAACACTGATGTGGTCTATAGGTTTCTGAAGTCTCGCCACCCACAAACCTGCCAAGACACAAATCACCGCAAGGAGAGGGTTTGCACTGCTTTCAGTGCAAATACAACATTTTATCACCGGTGGAAAAGCTCACCTCCAGTTCATTCAGGCGCTGGATTCGTGGGGTGAAACGAAAACTTTGTACTTCACATGCAAATGGTGGCTGCCAGTCCTAAACAGGGATAGAAAGACTTTTTAGTATTTCAAGAAATCTCTGAAAAATATGCAAAGAAAAAACCCTAATAACTTCTGAGCAAACAAGTTCCCAACAGTTAATGAGCTTCTTGGTACAATTTGCAATATGATTTTCCCGTGTTATGATATTATTATGCTTTTAACCATGTTTTCCCTATAACAGAGTCACAACAAACAGACCCTCATAAAATTCAAAATATAAAAGAAATACGGTTTAAGGCAGTTCCTTATACTGAATTGAATATGAGAAATGTCCTGTAGGTTTCTGGTTATTTCTTTAATAAATAAAAATCTATGTATCCTGCGTAGTGCAAAATCTCACTATCAACAGCTAAAAATACTAAGTAAGATACATTATTATGTCTCTAATCATGTCTATCCACAATCATACTTTAATAAAGATAGGAAGACCAGTCAAGGGTCTAACACCAACATCAACACAGTCAAGTAATGACTTTCTTAATATGATCAGCAGTCATTCAACCATAAATACATCTCAGCACCATCCCTCAAACTAAATTATGTCATTAAAAAAAAAACCACCACACATTCAGCTCTTTAGTATTTTTTAAAGACACCTTTAATCGTCATGGAAAGCCTATCTTTCTGGCAAAAAAGTGTACAATTAAGTAAGGGTTCAACATTTAAGGTGGACAAGAGACTAAACATTATTTTTATTGCTAAAGCACGTGAAAGCCCCAAGACTGTAAAATATTTACAGCTTTTAATAATGGAAAAGAATAACAAACCGATAAGGCCAGTATAAAGTGTCTGATATAGCCCTTATTGCAGGTTGCAAGTCAACCTGCCCCTGCGTCTGCAAAACACTGCATCACAAACAGCTAAATAATCATGCAGAAACACCACCATGTTTGATTGCTAAGAAAGTTCTAGTTGTTCTCAATGAACAGGGTCTGGATCAGTTTCTTGTGGCCTCTCAATCTAAGCCATTCTGCTTATTTTAGAAAGGGCAGCCCCTTGGAGGTCAAGTTTTCACACTGTCATTAAGCCCACTAAACAGATTCCAGCAACCAGACGAATCAGGAGGAAGGGAAGGGTCATAAAATCCAATCAGTGACTCCTAGGTGCAGGATGTTCTAAATTACATTCTCTTTTTTCAGGTTTTTCTTTCTCCCTCAGCATTTGTAATTCTCTTTTATTAGGGATGTATTTAAGGTTTATTTGGGTGTTGACAGGTTCTAAGAACACTTTTCCAGGTTCCCTATGATCTTGTCAAATGGTTTATCAGGTCACAGGCCAAGCCATGACAAACAACAATCCTTCCACCAGGTCATCTGAAATATTGAGCTTGTACTTTCTAAGCTGCTCGGCATAAACATAATTCCTGTGCCCAAACAGGTATGCAGCTATTCTATTAATAGCCACAGGATTATGTTTATAGTTTAAGATCCATTAAACAACAAAATCCTCCCTGCTCGCTCCCTGCTGGGCAGTACGCACTTTATTTCTCATGTAACACCTTTATAGGGTTGGGATTGGTGGTTACGAGTGTGCAGGTTTTGGGGAAGAAAGAAAGCAAAAGGTGTTTGTTTGCATTGTTTTTTTATGTTGTTTTTGTTTTAAGCGAGGATGGCGTGAAGCCCCGCACATGACCACGGACGACTCGCTCCTCATCCGTCCCAACGCAACCGCTGAGATCAAAGACAACCCCGGGCACCGCGGCCTAACGGGGCGACACGCACGAAGATCCACGGAAGGGGCAGGACAGGGCCCCGCACAGGCCCCAGCACCGCTCCGAGCGCGGCCGCCGGCAGCGGGCGAGGGGCCTCCCGGGCGTCCCCACAGCCGCCTCCGCGCCAGGAAGCCCCGGCAGCCCCGAGGGGGCGCAGGGGGCCCCGTCGCGGCGCAGCCCCGCGCGGTACCTTGGGGGGTCGGATCTTGCAGATGCCGGTTTTCTCGGCCAGGGCGCGGATGCGGCCGATGAAGCCGAGCGGGTCGCTGAACTCCTCCCAGCTGGGCTCGAACACGGGGCACTCGGGCGGCGGGACGAACTCGGCCGCGTAGCGCGACCCGCCGCCGCCCCCCGACATGGCGGCCGGGGGGTAGGCAGGGCGCTGCGGGGCCGCGGCGGAGCGGGGGGGAAGCGGCGC
>VWPW01007370.1:251859-271992 GCA_013389825.1 Crypturellus undulatus | reverse complement strand
CCCCCCCCCCCCCCCCCCATTGTCTGGGCTGCGCGTCACGGGCCGCGCCGCCAGCCCCGCCCCCAGGCCCCGCCCACGGCGGCCACTAGCCCCGCCCACGGTCGCCCTTGGCCCCGCCCCAGGGCGCCATGATGCCGCGGCCGGCGCCGGCGGGGGAGGGGAATTATCAATAACAACAACAACAAATAACAATAATAAATAACAAATAACAATAATAAATAACAACAGTAATAAATAACAACAATAATAAATATGGGCCGTGCCGCGTCCAGGCTTCTCCCCTGGGGAGCTGCACTTCGTTGCCCATGTCGGTGCTCGTTCGGTTTGCTTGGCCTCACTCTGTTGCGGTTCTCTAATTTTCACACCACGGAAAGGACGCGCCGGGTGCCTCGTGCCAAGGGCTCAGCGGCCCCCAGAGCCCGCTGCCCTGCTCCACCGCGCTCCGGCCTGAGCTTTAACCCTGTCTGCTTTAAATAATGCCCATTGTCTGATACTGGCTGTTCCAGGCTTTTTTATTGAGGTTTCAGCAGTCTAGTAGGCAATAAATTACGTCCTCGTCCTCTGAAAGTTTCCCCTCAAGAATTGTATTACAGGTAGCTATTGGGCATTCTCTCCTCCTCCTAAAGAAATGTTACATTTTCCAAAGGCAAGTACTTGCGAGTTAGAACTTGCTTGCACGGTACCCAGTTAACCTATCTCTTATAGCAATCTTTACCAAAATAAAGTAACTTTTTAAACCACATTCCTGGCCTCATTTAGTGTTCACTAAATATGGAAGCATTTCACACTTCAATTTATTCTCTTTGTTATGTAGTTCCAGAGCCCACGCCTTGCTTTGATAAATCATTTAAGTATCAGATTATATAATAGCGACTTCCTTCTCTTCTTACAATAAGGCCTATCATAGCTGCTTCACAAAGTTTAAAAAACACCTATTGACACCACTTCCCTGATGGATAAAAGAGGTCTTACGTGTATTTTAATATGAGAAGCAAATGCTTTCAGGACAGACATTTAATTTTGGAAAAAAAAAAAAGTTACAAACAACAGCAAACTCATCTCACAAGTATCAAGCAAGTTCACTGATAGTTGCAGTTGTTGCACTGTTATATTTTTTTCCGGAATATGCAAGATTTTTATGAGTAGAAAAGTATGTGGAGTCTTTCTTAACCAGATATGCAGAAATTCCCCTATATCTCTACTTTTTGCTGCCAAATTTTTATAGTCTTTCTCTTCTGAAGAGCTATACCAGACACTTCTGCCAAAGTGTACATATTTAGAGAAATCCCTGTCATTCGGTGATACAGATTCATCATTGTCAACAGCTGAACAGCTAACATATCCAGTTAGCAAGATAAGCAGTGATCTAATCAGCAAATACTAAGGGGAAAAACTCGATGCTGTGAAGGACCTAACCCATGCAAAACTTCAGTTTTGAGACCCAGCCTCTTGTTGATTCCCTTGGAGACTGTTCAAAATTTTTTTGCTTTTGGATGTTTGGACTAGTGGACAGTTCTTCCTGACAGACTGAATAGCTAAAAATCCCCATTAACCGGGAAGAGAGCATTGTTTTTCATTGCAGGATCTCAATTTTGCATGAGAATTTTATGCCCCTGTCACTTACCAGCCCCACATTGGGCATCATTAGCCGCTGAAGCACCAGCCCACGCCAGGAGATGCGTGCCCCGTGCTAATCTTTGCTTTTATTTCTTGGCCATCTGGAGCTATTTATCACTTCCCTGCTGAGGGGAAGCTTTAGCCCATTATACAATAATCACAGGCTGTTTCATAAGAACTGAAGGAGGAAAAAAAAAATAATAACAATAATAAAAATAAAATAAACAAACAGAAAAATAGTGTAACCCCAGGTAATCATAGCTATTCTTCTGGACTTTCTCCCCCCACACGCAAAAATACCCACCCTTAACTTTCCCTTTTCTGTGTTTATTGAGAAGATTGACTTGAGAGAGAACTTTAGAGATTTGTAACTAAGCCTAGGGTTTTCACTTGTTCTCATAATGAGAAATAAAAATAAAATCCAATGTTTCAAGGAAAAGTTTTTTTGGGGGAAAAACAAAAAGCATAAAAAACACCCAGGTAACCCACAAACCGCACAGGGCCGCTCGGCCGCAGCTCGAACGAGGCGCTCCTCCCGGCTGGCCCGGCTCGGCGCCGCCAAACCCGGGACAAGGGAATGACCGAGACGCCCACGGCCGCCGTGGGGAGACGCTTTAGGGAGCCCCGCGCCGGGGCGCGACCGCCGCGCATGCGCAATTCCTCCCCCCCCGCAAACTACAACTCCCAGGCACGCCGGCGCGGAGGGGGGCCGCCTGTGTCACCAGCGCTGATTGGCAGAGGCTGTGGGCAGCATGGAAGGCTGCCTGCGATTGGGTGAGGCGGCGGCGGGCGGGCGGTTGGCCGGACGGTTTTGGCGGTTGTTGCGGCCGTTACTCTTGTGGGGTTGCGTTTGCCCGGCCGCCATGAGCGCCACAGGCTGCTCCCCTGGGGTCTCTCCGCCCTCCAGAAGGTACCGTGGGGATTGTGTCCCCCTCCGCTCCTACACTGCCCTCAGCGGGTCGGGTCCCGACGCTGAGTCTGGCATAGTTGAGTTCCTACTTGCTGGCTGCTGAGCAGGCTCCTCTTAGCTCTGTCTTGCGTAGGGTTTGTTTTTTAATCCATCCATCCTTTTAATTTCCACTCTTCTTTGCCTCTGTCATGAAATAGTTGCCTCCTGGTTTCATAACTTTCCTCTATTGCTGCTGTTTGTTTTTGCAAGTGTATTGTTTGAGGTAGCTTGGGGCACAGCTGAGGGGGAAGCTCTAACTGAAACAGTATTATCATTATTCTCTATGTGTACATATAATACTTTCTTGCTTTGGAGTGCATAAGGTTTTTCAGGCTGCTGGGCTTCCCATCCAAGCAACTCTGATGAACAGTCTATAAAAATAAGCTCTGCTGCTATGTCACCTGCCACATTGCTCTGTGATGAACCTTCTGGTGTGAGTAGTTGGGTTGTGGCGTGCATGTTTGTTTAGTAAAGGTCTCCTTAGCTACCTTTAGAAAACTTCTGGATGTTGGTTACTGGTGGTATTACAAAAAGGTGTTTGTCTAGTCAACGTAACTGACTCAACACTTTTTCCAAAGCAAATCTTTGCTTTTGTGTGCAGTGGCACATGCAAACTTGGCATTTGTTTCTGTAAATAAAAGAAATATTGAATGCCATAAGTGTTGTCTTGAATGAATGTTGGATAGGTAATTGCACATACACACTTTCAACTTTACTTATATTCTTCCATATAACACCGTAGCATCAAATTCCCACACTTTTCTAAAGTTGGTGTTTGTCCCTCACCATCAGTGATGCTGTACATATAGTTTGGCCGGCACATACAGTGGAAAGAGAAACATGTAAATACCTGGACATACACTATAAAAAGCTATGATGACTGATCCATTAGGTAATGTGATGTTATCTCAATAATCAACAGTTATTCTTTACAAAACTCATTTTGGTTGTGCCTATCAGTAGGTCAAGAGGCAAAAGGCACAAACTAAAGCACAGGAAGTTCTGTCTGAATACAAGGGAAAAAAATCATTATTGTGAGGATAATTGCCCTAGAACGGGTTGCACAGAGAGGCTGGGGAGTCTCCATCCCTGGAGATGTTCAGAAGTTGTCTAGAAACAGTCCTGTGCAGCATATCTTATGTGATCCTGCTTGAGTAGCTCTCAGAGGTCCCTTCTGACCGCAAACAGTCTGCGATTAAAAACATATTCATCTTTTCTGGGTTTAATTTGGTATAAGACAGGCAATGACTATTAGTTTGTATTTTTTGTTGTAGTGTCTGCTTCTTCCAGTTACCATACCATGGACTCTTATCATCTTTTCTCTAGCCCTTTTTTTCAGCTTCTTCCTTTCAACTTCATCCTCCTCAAATAATCTGAGAGACGTTTTTTCCCCCTAATAGTTTTCTTTCCTGCTTTTCCAGCAGTAGGCCCTTTTTCAACAGCATAGTAAGTCTGCAGACTATCTATTTGAAAGCTTTTATATCCCATAAATGCTGTGAATGCCTTGGAGGCCAGAAATACTAGCCTGCATTTAGAATTTGCAGTAAATAGATATCTGTGTTGTCATTATCACTAACTATTTTAATGGTTATTGTATTTTATTGTCTGGAGTTTATATATCATTAGAAAATGTTTCTGTCCAGGCTACCAACTTTTCACATCTCTTCCAGATGTACTGGTTCTCCACCTCCAGGTCAGGAGGACTTTACTCCTCTTCCCTCGATTAATGAGCGCCTTGCTTTCCTCCACCCCTCCCGGGAGCTCTTGGAATACTATCGCAAGAAGATTGCTGAATTTGATGAAGAACATGAAGATTTGGTTAAAAGGCTGGATAGATACAAAGAAACATATGATGAGCAGGTAAGGAGAGGAGTATTTAAGCGATGGAAGACTACAAAAACTTGCTTAAGCTTTGTTATTTGGTAAAGAAATAAATCTCTTCTGTTAAAAAAAAAATCAACACAGATGATGCTGAGATTTTTAGTAGCATAATAGAACTAAGCTAAGAAGAAGTAGCGAAGTTGTGAATTCTAGTTGTGAGTTCTAGTTGTCTTTGTCCTCTGTCATAAAGCAAAAGGAAAATCTATCCAACAAATAAATGAAAGGTACCATTCAAAAACCTAGAAATCTTTGTGTTTTAAGAGGGAAAATCACGAGGGACTGTACATATAGGTACCAGTTTGTGTGTGCCAGTGTGTGCCTGCCTGTGTGCTGGAGCTATGTGTGAGCTGCAGTGCACCCACGTGGGTGTGCGTGTGCCTCTGTGTACCTGCAGCTTTTGGGAACATGGGTGCCCATGTATGCATGTGCAGATGCATGGCTGCCTGTGCATGTTGCATGTTCCCATGGGTGCACATGTGTGCAGGTGCCTGCCTGTGTGTACACAGGTCTGTGTGTGCGCTCAAGTACTTGCCTGCTCTGAAGGCTTCCAAATGCTTTCTCTGGAACCTTTTAAATAATTTTCTAATACCGCCCTAATCTGGTCTTTCGTTTGTTTGTTTTTGTTTGCTTGTTTTGTAGAAGTATAAAATAATACCCTGGAACTGCAATTGTTATAAACTGATTACAGGCTTTTTCTTGGTGCATATAGTCTGTTTGCTGGAGTTGCTTGAATCTTGGTGTCATTACAGTTGCTCCTTTCTCTTTGCATAGCACAAACTGCAGTGGGAAGTTCGTCAGCGAGAAGAAGAGATAGTGGAGTTGCAAAGGGCTTTGAGCGACATGCAAGTCTACCTCTTCCAGGAGAGGGAGCAAGTCCTCCGCCTTTACTCGGAGAATGACCGCCTGAAAATCAGGTGTGCTGTCTAGATGGAGGGCTGTGGAACTGGCTCTAGCAGAGTTGCATGTGCTCTGTCCTAGTTCTCCAGGGATCTGAAGTCTCCAGGGAAGCCATTAGGCTGCACTTTACACAGTTAGCTCCTATAAAATCATATCTGTCTTTGAACTGACATACAATCTGTTGGGCTGCCAAACATGTTTCTGCTTATTATTCATCCTATTCCAGTAGCAGGGAAAAGCAGAAGCTGAACATAGATCGAGGCTTGAATTCCAAGTTTCCAGCTTTGATGTGGAGGTTTTGACTTAATGAGAGCTTCCACCTACATTGTGAAATTTCCTCCCTTGGCTATAGAAAACCTAAGACAGAAAACACACATCAAAGCAAGTGATCTCCCCTGGCCCTGCAGTGTCATGTTGGCAGCCATTCCTTTTTTCATGCCTTTTAGCTATTGGAGTGCATCTTGCTGTGGCAGCTGCCCCTGGACAGGGGCTTCCCAACCCGCTTTGGAGCTCTGGTAGGTGCTAATCCCAGGCTCTGTGCTACATTTTAAAGAGCTTGTGTCGATGTTAGTTGGTGTGCTTTGATGTTTCTCAAGAGGGTCACTAAAATCAGACACAGCCCTCATCTCGCCTTCTTTAAAAACAGTGGACATTTGTCTTTGGAACAAAGTAACTGCCAGTATTTTTAGTTCATAATTTTGTTGGAATACTTTACTGATATGTGCTATTACTGTATCAGTTGAAATATCATCCTTGAAAAGAAAAAAGTGCCAGTGTAATGGCTATTGGTCTCCTTGTGGTAGTGTGTTTTGGGGGTTGCTCTTTTTAAAGCAGTGTGTTCACAAACTGATAGTTGGGAAAAATTCAGAAATTTTAATGAGTAAATGAGTAAGAGAGCAGTGTTCTGATGCCTTCCTCTGAATTCCAGGGAATTGGAAGATAGAAAAAGAATTCAACATCTTTTGGCTCTAGTGGGACCAGATAAGGGAGAAGTTACGTACTTTCACAAAGAACCTCCACATAAGGTAAGATCACAGGGAAAGTTTTTAGAGACGTTCTCCATATTTTGTCCCAGGAATATCCATATTCTGGAGACTGACTACAGACTAGATCAGGCCCACAATTTAAATAAATAAATAAATAAATAAGTGAGTGCAAAGGAGGAGGTATCTGTAACACTATTAGTATAGTTACTGACAAAACAGGAACAACTGGAGATCGGTGCTGTTGGCATCCAGACCCTCATGCCTCCAGAGCACACCAACAAATCACATCTTTAAATGTAAGGGAGGAGTCTAAGGCCATGTGGGAAGAGGCCATTGAAAAACTGAAGGGAAGGCCAAGGAAGCTGGAGAAAATCAGAGAAGACTGTTTGAAGATCAACCAGGTACCACTGTAAACCTGTAGCTAGGCCTACAGTAAAGAGTAAAACAATGCTGAGGTAGGTACTGAGATTTCCTGAGGAGACTACAGAAGAGTCATTCCCTCTAGGCAATTGTATGTTATCTCAGCAATGGTGTCAAACTGTGGTAGTATATGAAGAGCAATGTAGTTGGACCTGTATGTCACAGGAAGCAATGAGTATAATTAAATGTGAGCTTTGCCATGGAATAAGGCGCAGAACAAAAATGTCAAAATGCAGCTGTTGCAAAGGAGAAATTTTTCATTACTGGTATTACTTTTGTGAATGTCTTCCTTGTGTTATTCTTCTAGAGTTTTCACTTTAAGTTCTCTTAAATTCTTGACTATTACCACTTTGGAGAAGTATAAATATTCAACTGAGATATAATCTGTTTCTTTAGGTCACTGTTCTGCAAAGACCAGCTAAATCTGGGGATCCTCATGAACGAAATGGTATTCCTAGAGCAGGTACCAAACCAAACTGATTTATCAGGAGCACAGCTGTCAATGCTTGTTTCTCTGGGTATTTGTGTCCTGTATCCCAAACATTTTTTCCTGTAAAAACCTCCAGTTTCCTTAAGTTACTTAAGTGCACTCATATATGCATCCATATACACACTTTGCTTCTTTGAAAACCTCTGACAATATCATGAACTGGTTCTTTATCTGTTTGGTTAATGAGCAGGGGACCTTGGTATGCAGGTATTGAACTGCACAGTCATCCTAACCTGTATCCTTTCAAGAGGGGGTATTCTACTTACTTGGAGTGTAGAGAGTTAGAGTCTCTACATTTACTTACTGGTTTTGTTGTGACAGCTCTGATACCTTTGCAAGAACGCCCTTTTCCAAGATGATTCAAGCTGGCTGTTGGGCTCCTGAAACTCATTGAGAGGTTGATGAATAAGCAGAGGAGAGCTGCACAAGCATCATTTTCTTAAACTACTTTAAAAGTTTACTTTCCATATATGCCAAGAAAAATAAGAAAGTGTCTGGGTATTGTAGCATGGTGACACAAGGTAATCATGACCATAAGTTTTGAAACTGGATGAAAAAAGTTATTCCTCTGGCCCTAGTGACTGTAGCAGTGCAGGATTTTTCATTTTCTTACATGCCAGCAGTGCAATATTTCCTGCTGAAAAATTACTGCAAATCAGATAACACTCAATCATTTCTAATACAGATTTTTGCAATAGGAACCAAGAGGAGTACTTCAAAATCAGCAGCAAGTGTGGAGAAACTAGAAAGTCCCGAGAGATACCAGACAGACAATCAAACACTCTTACTCCAGGTAAAAAACATATGCTAATTAAAGGGCATAATTCCTGGCTGTCCAGCAATTATGATAGGCAAACATACCGTCTGTTTAAAATCTGTATGTCTGCATTTTGCTTACCAACCACTTTTTCTGTTTATTTAGTTATTTCTTTGCAGTGAGCTTAGATTTAAGAACCTAAGTCTGATTCTGGAAGCTTTCTATAAGCAGATGTTCCCATAAAATCAACTAGAATGTGGTGTCTTTAAATGTAAGTTTTGTTTATCTCATTGATGTGGCTCTCAACTTAAATGAGACCCATGAAAAAGCTGAAGAATTAGATATTTTGTGGATGTCTCTCAGAAGCGAAGTATCTGAGATGGAATTGTGCTGCCCCTGCTATGATGCATTAGGACAGTGAACTGTTCTTTGCTAGGTCTCAGTGAAGGTCTAGGTTTTACAGAATTCATTGCATCCTATATACAATTTTAATCTTTCAAATCTTGCATCTATTGATCTTGTCTATAGATAATCTTGTCTTGTCTATAGCATGATTTTTTTTTTCTTTTGAAAAAAAAAGTCATTCAAAGTATTTAACATAAAAATTGGAAATTAAAACTCTCCCAGCGCTTTATAGGGCAAAGAGTCTAACTTGAATCCTGGAATTTAAAAGGACTTAAAATTGAGACTTATGTAGGAGGTTATTCTGCAACTTCTTTGCACACCTATCCAGGTGGAGGCTCTACAGGCTCAGATGGAAGAACAGACCCGATTATCTAAGGAACAGCTTGAGGCACTCCTAGAGGACAGGCGGATTCATATGGAAGAAGCCAAGGTGCAGCATCAGAGGGACCAGGACAAGATCAAAAATATAACAGATAAGTGAGTACAAGAGAATGATTTTGATTTAATCATGGGATGGGGGAAAGCAGAAACAATCAAAACATCAGTCTTCTGGTTTTCATTATGTTGTTTGCTGCAGTAGACATAAAAGCAAATTATGTAGCCAGCTGCTTGGTATATGAAGGGAGATGGAAGGAGTAATTTTCATATTAAAAATCCTTTTGCACCTTGGAAGAATATCACTCCTGACATCACATGAAGAAAATCTAAATGTAGTAGGAAGCACCTATCTTTTTTCTCTACTTCCAACTTCCAGTGCAAACTGAGAAAATTAAAGTTGCATCTGGGAAAAGTGAATTAACTTAATCGGGATCTCTCTACAGGCTCCATAAGACCCAAAATCTCTTATATGAGAGTACCCGAGACTTCCTCCAGCTGAAGTTTGACACTCGAGCTAATGAGAAAGCATGGATGGCAGAGAAGGACAGTCTGCTGAGGAAACTTGACAAAGTTGCAGATCTGCCAGTCAGCAAAAAGACACAGAGAGAGAGAAAGCAACGAGATGTCAAGAAGATTCTTCAGGAAGATTATGAAGATCGGAAACTCCATAGTGGAGAAATCAAGGTGAATCTTTCCTAGGGAGAGGCTCTCTAAAACTCCTTGAATAGAAAGTTGCAAGTACAGAAACTGATAGTTGTTTCAAAGCTGTACTAGCTTGTTGCAGGTTACGTTGTTGCTGGCACTAAGGTTAAAGGCAACAATCCTTATTGCTTGCAATCCTCCCATGGTGTTGGGTATTTTGTTAATGCCTAGAGCAAACATAGTCCAGGGTTTTGCAAGGCAGATGACCTGACTGAAAGTTGTTAACCTGCTTGTGGTGCATGCTGCCTTTTTATAAAAGCTGTTGAACCTAAAAACATTGTCTTGTTTTTGCTGTTTTAAGGAGAATAAATTCTATTTGATTGCTATGTCCCTATAACTTTTATGCTGGATTGGCTGGGATTTTTTTTTAATCCTTTAGTAATACACTTCCAGGGAAAAGTTTGAAGACCTGAAGTGGGTAAAAGGTGATATGAAATCACTTTCATCAACTACTGAGACGCAGTTGCCTCTGAAAGAATTGGCAAGCAGCTATGAGAAGCAAAATTAGTGTTGACCTTGGGATGGGGAAAGTTTTCTGTAACTGTTGATGAGCTGTCACACAGAGATGATCTAACTAGATGGTTTTAGTAATTGAAGTGTTTTTAGATGTAGTAGGAGGTCTCCCCACCTAGTTATTTCATTAGCTCTTATACCAATTAATTTTATAGTTTATCTATTTATTTTGTTATTCATCTATTTTATTATTTATTCTATTTATCACACTATAATTGTTCTGTTTCATATTTATTCTTTAAAGGAAGAGAAATTCTCAACTTACTGATTGAGTTAATTCTTGATCTTCCTCCTATGTCCTAGTCACTGCAGGAGAAACTAAGGCAGGAGCAGTGCCTATCGAACATGTATAGAGAGCAGTGTATCACCCTAGAAGGTGAGCTGGCTAGGATTCGTGAGGAGGGAGATGCTGGCAGAGCGCTCTTTAAGGTAATTATCCTGTAATCCTCTACTGTTAGCTATTTTTTGCATCCCTGGATTGATTATTTGAACCTCTTTTCTGTGCTTTGTTATAAGTGTGCATCTTCCTCTATTTCTGTTAACCACACTGTGATTTTTCTGTCCATAGGAGCGCTCAGAAAAGATGGCAAAGCGCCTGCAGCTGATGACTCAGCGATATGAAGCCTTGGAAAAACGCCGAAATATGGAAGTAGAAGGCTTTAAGAATGACATCAAGCTGCTTCGGCAGAGGCTGAAAGATGTGGAGAAGCAGCTTTTCAGGGTAATGGCTAACTGCTAAGACAGACTGATGTGGACTTGCTGTATGGGGGTGTATTCTCAGCATTTAAATTGAATATTTCCCTAGAGTCTGAATTGTTAGGGGAATAGCATTTCTTTTGTATGTATTCCTTTAGATACTTGATAAAACATGACTGTTTTATGTATAGTTATGAAGCACAAAAGATTTGCTGTTGTTAATCACGGACCAAATTGGTCCAGAAATAGTTCTGTTCATACAGTAGCTGTGTTCTTTTGGCAGTGTCTGAAATTTCTTGTGTTCTGTTCTTCTAACAGTTATCACTGTAGACTAAAGCATTTTTCTCACTAGAGATTTAAATTTTGGGGACTAAACATGGTGTAAACATGGTGTATACTGGTGTATGGCGGGGAACAACTTGCAATGTTTCTACTGTAGACCTGTATGATATGGAAGAACTTCAAGCTTTAAAGTGAATTGTTAGAGTTAAGTTTTTTTTTTTTTCCTATTCTGGTTGAATTAGAGCTTTGTGCAAAAACAAATGTGTATAAGTGAATTGAGAATCACTGTCTGGATGATCTAGAATTATTCAACTTACTGCTATTTTCCCCATCTCTAATGTAGCATGCAAAGGTGCTATTTAATACGAAAAAGTTTTGTTATCTTTTAGTTTCTTTTCACATTTAACCACAAGATGGCAGAGGAATAATATAATTGTTAGGAATGTCTATCATGATCTTTTAAATCCATCTCATTTGAGGTCAAAAATGATTATACATGCCTAAATTCCCTGATGTGCATATTAAAATCTCTAACAAAAACTACATGACAGTGAAGTAGTCAAATTTGAGAGTGGAAATAAAGGGCTTTAGGAACAGCTTCCAAGACTCTTCTCTTTTGGATATGGGGCAATCCTGTTCTACAGTGACAAGAAATACTACCCTACCCTGCTAGCTCAGGACCAGGAATGCTGGTTATATAGCAGCCTCCTCCCCAGCACAGCATTACTGCTGACTCTGTGGTGTGGCCTGAAACAAGGAGTTGCACTTGAACAGTTTTTGAACTGCATGCAGTTCAAGAGGCAACAAGTTGGCCACAGCAGCTAAAGAGGACAAACTCTTGACGGTCCAAAAAAAAAAAAAAAAAGAAAACATTACTTCTAGTAATATAAAATGACAAAATATGCCAAGATCAACTTCATATAAGTTGTTAAATATTGTAACTTCCTTAAAGAGACTCAAAGGAGGCAACTCAGGAAGTAAAAATGAGCCAGTAGTTTATAGGTAAGCGTGGACTCATTCTTGCACAAGCTTCTTCTCCAGTGCTGTAATACTACTACGTATCAAAGTTTTTTTGGTGCTTTATGATTTGTTTCTGAAAAACCTTTCTATTAGTGCTATGCCTAGTGACATTAGTTTAAGCATCTTCTCAGCTAGTTACCAAGGGATTTCTTTGGAATTCTCTCTTGTATCCCTAACTTGGAATTACTCTGTACTGTTCTTATAAATCTATTTTTATCCTCTGCAGGTGACTCTAAATATTGGACCAGATCAAGATCTTGCAATTCTGCATGAGGTCCGCCAAGGAAACAAGCGAACCCATAAAATCCAAGGAGAACTGAAAATGTTAAAAGCCAAAATTTATAGCTTGGAGAAGGAACTACGAGTCTGCTGATACTGAGATATTATGGAGCATCTTGTTGACCAAGAAGAGGACAACTGCTAGACTGGAATAGTCATCCTTAAGGGTAGCTCTTGCGTGCTTCCTATCATCTAGTGACAGAGGCTTGAGGAAATCTGCAGTGAATGACATGGTATCCTATAGCAGCCATTCCTAACATGTCCAGCCTATGCTGCTGTTTCAGCTGAGAGATGATAGTAATAATTGATCATGTACTTTTGGTGGTCTTATTGGGACTTGTACTTTTCTTTTTCTCTGTGTTAGAGAGCACTGCATGCTGGTCTTCAGCTTTATTTGGAGATTAGTACAAGCTACATATGGAATTAATAATCATGAAAAGATCTTTTCTCCCGTTTTGAATTGCTTGTCTGATGTTTTTATATGTGAGACAATCAGCTTTTAAAGTTATTTAAATAATTAAAATGCCTAAGCATCTCAGGATGTAAGAGGAAATTTTCTTTAGAAAAAGAAAGTACTACATTTGTCATCTAATCTTCCCAGCCTAACTGTTCTAAAATGGCTTCCCTTTCCTTTATTTTAACCTAATTGGGACAAACCCAACTGGTGTTTTCTTGATATTGAGTAGGGGTAAAAGACTATCTCAGTCATCTACCTCTCCCATTTCACTCAGGTTATCTTAATGTACAGGAGCTCATAATAAAAGGCAGCTACTGAGCTCCTTAATAGTCCTATTATCTACCTTTGTAGCTCTAACAATGTGGCAGTTGCAGACAAACACACTCATTATCAGCTTTTGTTGCTGTTACTGACAAGTAATGGACTGGGATGGGCAATGGTTCTACATGGTGTCAGGTCGTATGACTATCTCTTAACAGAACTTCACACTGTTAATTGTGAGAAGCAGAACAGTTTTCCTGAAATACCCATCCATAGACTACTAAAACTTCCTTCTCATTTAAAAAGTAATCAGACCTATGTGAAAGCAAGTGGTTTCTTTTGGATTAAGTAGTAGTCATTGAGAGCCTTACTCAGGGTTTGGTAGAGGCAGGTAGGCAAAAAAAAATTCTGTCAAGATTTGGAAAAATAAATATTTTCTGTAGTGCTATCTAAAGCAGTAGAGGGAGGATTCTTCTAGTATTTCAAGACCTGATTCGTTTGTGTGCTTCTGTGAAGGGGCTCCCTGGCCCTTATAGACCTCCAGTGGGGCTTCAGTTGGGCATATGTATTTTTAAAGACAAACTCTCCACAAGCAGTGGTTTTAGTGTGGGTGGCTGACCACTTGTGTGCCTGGATGTTCAAACATCTGTTGCCGACTCACTTCAAGTTACAAGAGATAAATTAAATATGTTGTCCCTGAGCTGTTCATCTTAAAATGCTGTAGTGGTCCAAAAAATTATTGATGAACAGTTTGGGTGCCCATGCAATGTGGCCAAGCTGGGGAAGGTTATTGGACTCTGAATGACAAAGGCACAGTTTTGTTATTTCTCAGTTGTTTCATATCTTATCCAATAAGCTTCCTTTAGCTAGCCAGCTTTTCTGGAATAACATGCTGCTACTTTGAAGATGGGTATCTACTGAAAACCTGCTTCTGAAAAATGACCACATAACAAAATGCTAGATGCTGATTTTGCAGAATGCATCAACTTTGAATTCAGCTATCAGGAAGCTAGCAAACTGGTCTCTTGAGTCTGTAGAAATTGATTTCTGCTTGTTTTCAACTCTCTCAAGCCAGAGTAGCATGCAAAAGTAACTTTTCCTCACCTGAAAGCTGTCCAAGCCCATAGTCTTTATCCACTTTATGTTTAGGCCTGTGTTTGGGGCAGATGGGGAAAAGGATATTTGATATCCTTATCAATATTACCTTCTTCAGTTTTTCAAGCAATGAAGGCTGCTTTCCTACCATTTCTGAAGATGCATCAAAATCGTACCGCAGCTTTAACATTATTCTTGATTTGTCACTAGGTAGGTGACTAGGTGGAGGGAAATTGCACTAGTGCTGATTTGTAAGTGTTCAGTGTTTGGGTTTTTTTTATCTTTTTTATTTATTTATTTATTTAGTACTCTAGACTTTTTGTGGTACCTTCATGTGACCATGTAAAGTGTTGCTTTCATGCTATTGCCAAAACAAATGGGGACCTTCAGGCCACAAGTTGCTTTAAATAACCGAGTGGTCTCAACCAGTTACTCTGTCAGTGAAGAACTGACACATCTAAAGGGGTTTCCTGTAAAAGGTTCAAAGGCCCAGATTAGCCCAAGCTTTCTTCTGTGGTTTGGGGATTGAATATAAACCAAGTTGTTTTTAAGCATGTACTCTAAAGACTGTTTATCCTTTTATCATTAATATACCAGTTAGTAACATGCAACTTGTTTCATTTTAACACAACTTAATGCCAAGCTACACCACAGGGCAAGGCATTTAAACCATATCTTCAACACCTTGAAAGACCTTGGAATGGGGAAACAGGCAAGGATTAGAGGTCACAAATACACAAATATTCTTGTTGAGAATCAGGATACTAAAATGTTCCCTGTGTAAATGGGGGGAAGTGGGCAGGAGTTGAAACTCTTATGTATATGATTCATGAGATCAGGATAGAGTGCATATGTTACAAAAGCTGACATACTGGACAAGACAGAAGAAGAGGAAAAATGCTGTGTGAGAACTCAAATTGTATTAAGTTAGTATTGATTAATATACAAATACCTTGAAGGAAAAAAGAGGCCCTTAATCCCTGAAGAGAAGGGCTTTGGGAAAACAGTAGCGTCAAGCTGCATTTTAATGCTAAATAAAGTATATGTTTTTAACAGGATTTTTTTTTTTTCTATGACAAACTATTTTTGGAGATGACAAGCTCTCAACCTCCAAACAAAAATTATTGCACTTCTGGAAAAAACAGCTTATTTTACTAAGTTACTGGGTCTAGCACAACGCGTAAAAATGTACCAATATATGACATACATGATATATCAATTTAATGGTCCCTTCTGGCTCTAAACCTATTATTTTTTATAAGCAATGCTAAGAAGACGTTTTCGCGCTTATGCTGTGGTTACAGAAATGTATGCTGGATCAGCTCACCCTTCACAACAAGGTTAACCAAGGTCAAAAATCCTCCTCTTCAAGGGCAGAACTTGCAGTAACTGTGTTGATGCTGTGACTGCATTTAGAGAGGCAAATTAACTATAACCTTAGTGCTGATAGATGTCAGAATAGAGCTAATGTGTACTAGTAAGCAATAGCTATACTTGGAAGTTGTTTGCATAAATAGTTGCATTCAGAAACATTCATCAATATTGATGCATTTGCTGTAGGTAGCCTCATGTTCAAGAATGGTACTACCTCTCTGTTGTCTGGGAAGTAATTCCAAGATAAATAACCAGGCCCTTCTGAGACCTGTAGGAGAAATAGCCCAGTGTGCTTGGTGCTCTCAGGTCTCTTCATGTTCATGAAAAGCCATGCCCTTCAGATTTTTAATTACAGCATGTGAACACTCTTAATTCTGCTACACTTGAGTGCATTCATGCCTATTCAAAACCCTCACTAATAAAGATGTCACATTTGTCCCCATTCAAAGCAGCATAATAGCTTATTTGTATAAAAAAGTTAATTAAGATTTTTTATTTTATTAAGATTTTATTTTTAATTATTTTTTTACATAGTATCTCGCTTTTATATTTTTACTTTGACTTGTTTAACTGTTTAGGGCATGAAGTTTCTTTATTCCTAAACTCTTGAATATTGTATGAAGTGCATAGGTTTTATTGTGCTTATTGCATGGATTGGGGTTATCTGCCAAAGTCTGCTCAGGTGCAGCATAAGAGGTATGAGAGGGAAGTTACAATGATTCCTCCTGACTGCTGTATTCCTAGGATTTAGGTGCAGAACAATGTTTGTTTCAGTTCCTGCTATACCAGAAGTCTGGACTTGTATGTGTGGTGGACTGTGCCTTTTTTTTTTTCCTATTTGAAATAGAATGTGAGAAGTAACTGAAACTTCTCCTATGAGAGAGAAACATTTCTGCTATGATACCTTAAGTACTTTAGGGACTACCCTAAATACTTTAGGACTTGTGATAGTCCTTGTTTAGCATCCGATGAATTGTTTGGAGAAAGGGAGTCTTTGAATAACAGTTAAAGTGGCTGCCCTTCAAATGAGCTCTAAATATAGCTGTATAAACAGAGCATTCAATGGAAGCTTGATATTCACTCACATCATGCATTTTATGAATTACAGTGCATTGTGGATAGATTACAAATAGGTAGATAAGTTACCTGTCAATATTCAGAAAACAGAGGCCTTCTATACAAGATTTGCATTGTGAAAAAGAGTTTGGTTTGAATCAAGAGCTCCAAATTGCCCGAGTGGCTGCTCATCCAGGACATGCGGGTTTTTCCTTGATGGGAAAGGAGGAAATTCGGGCAAGACTTTAGACAGATTTAAAGAGGTCTTTTTTTTTCCACAATGATCAAAAATGTAGATACATATCTTTCATTAGGATAAGATGTCTAAACCCTGAAGAGTTTCTTTTGAACAAGATGAACTTAAGATTTAATGCAGTTTATTCTGAGAGGTAGAGCTAGAGCAGTGCCTTATGGGCATTATATAGTGAGAGGCTGTTCTGAAGCCCTATGTGGAGTGGGGGCCAACAGCAACTTGGGCCAACCTACATGGCAGGACCTGCTAGAGATACTAGGAGGGAATGGCATGAACTGTCCTTGCCCTGTAGAGAAGGATGGGCCTTTCCTGCAGCGTGAGCTGGAGAGCTAAGGCTGGAGCAGACAGAGCCACTCTGCAGCAAGAGAAGCGTGTGGACGGCGCTTCCCATTCAGCCCGTTGAAAGCACAGGGGAGGGATGGCGTGACCGCGGTGTTGCTCACTTGGGGACAGCATTGAGACAGCAGTCACTTGAACAGTGGGGAAAAATCAAGATCAAACCCAGGCCCATAGTATGAACATTGGTAGTTTACTTGCTGGTAAAAATTATTGCCCTTAGCGTAACACCACTGGGACAGCAAAACCTTTCCGGAAGTACAAGAAAGGTCAGGCAGAGGAGTGTGGAGTCAGCAGGGCTAGTACAAGCAGTGGGGGGGCTGGGTATTTTTGCTGTGGAGCTGCTAACTGGGTGTTACCATCAAAACTATACAGAAAAGGGAAGCAGCAAGAGGCAGATTACTGAACATGTCAGGCTAGAGAGAATGGCGGTTGGCACAGACCTGCAAGTAATTCACAGAATAGAGAAGTGGTTGTTAGATAACCAGAAGCAAAATCGGCCCAAAAGGGGCAGGGGTGGCAGAGATGTAGCTGGAGCAGAGAGCCAGAAGCAACAGGAGACGCGTGTCATTAAATACTGCATTCATATCAAAGGCTGCTTTTATCATCAGGAAACGCAGCCAAAATAGAAAACAAACACTACCCCAAACAAAGAAATATTCCAGTTGGCTCATTTAGCAAATAATAGTCAGCTCCTTTGAGGCGGATATTTGGGCTAGGCTAGGATAGACTTGTCCTGAAAGCGGCAGTGATCTGGGCAGCATTTAGGGCTTGTCAGTCAAGGTAACAGTATCTGTTTCATGTCTGAGCTAGCTGAGTATGGCAAAGTCCCTATTCCTACTGCTTGTTCACGAGCTGTTTCTCTCGCAAGCGAGGTTAACTCTAGTACATAGTATTACTGCAAGTGAAAGTTTCAGCCGCTATGGCAGTGCACCCGGTTAAGATCAGAGGTATGGCAGGCTGGGGTTAGAGAGCACAGAAACAATTAGGCAAACAGAAAAAAAAAAAAACTTCATTTTTGTGTAACCTGGCTCAGAGAAATTGGTACAGAACTGCTGGTAAGTTGAGGTGAGAATATTTGAGATTTTTTTTTAAGTGATAATCTTGTTGAATATAAATACTTTCTTCAATTAATATGTTCTCCAAAATAAGTTACTCTTCATACTAGGGTATAAAGCTATTCATATTCCTCAGTCCTGTTTTTATTACACATACCCGCATTAAGTTTGTTCCTTAATACTATTCTGTTGTAACTACAGTGTAGCAGACACATCAGGATGATACATTTATTTCTTCTATCATTTTCTCCAGCAATGGTCTGTTTTCCATATCTTCTCTATAGTGATTCCTCTATCAGGATTTTTTTTCTTTGTTTGTTTAAAAGTCAGCCCCATGGGGGATACCCCTATGATAAGATATACACAGGAGAAAAGCGTGCCTGTGGATGGCATTGGGCGCCAGCAGCCCATCCTGTGCGCCTGAGCAAGCAGCACAGGCTCATTCAGCTTTTCCTTCGCGCCACGGTGGTCTGCAACTTCTGTCAACGCAGGAAAGCTGTAAACATTGCACTGTTTAAAACTGGACCCAGTGTATCACGGCAAAGCTGTGCATCCAGGCAAGGGAGTGTGGGGATAATGGAGGCTGAGGGCTCCAGTACCNCCTTAATACTATTCTGTTGTAACTACAGTGTAGCAGACACATCAGGATGATACATTTATTTCTTCTATCATTTTCTCCAGCAATGGTCTGTTTTCCATATCTTCTCTATAGTGATTCCTCTATCAGGATTTTTTTTCTTTGTTTGTTTAAAAGTCAGCCCCATGGGGGATACCCCTATGATAAGATATACACAGGAGAAAAGCGTGCCTGTGGATGGCATTGGGCGCCAGCAGCCCATCCTGTGCGCCTGAGCAAGCAGCACCACAGACAGGCTCATTCACCTTTTCCTTCGCGCCACGGTGGTCTGCAACTTCTGTCAACGCAGGAAAGCTGTAAACATTGCACTGTTTAAAACTGGACCCAGTGTATCACGGCAAAGCTGTGCATCCAGGCAAGGGAGTGTGGGGATAACGGAGGCTGAGGGCTCCAGTACCCACGCAGTGCTTGGGATGCTGGCACCTGCTGATGCCGACGGTCCCTGCTGGGGCTTGCGCTGCTCTGCCAGTCCCTCCATGGCCTTCCCAAGGCCATGGGAATGATTGCCAAAGTTAGAGGGTGGCAAATTTTATGTTTGCTGTTGAACATGAGAAGACTGCTATGCANTGCACTGTTTAAAACTGGACCCAGTGTATCACGGCAAAGCTGTGCATCCAGGCAAGGGAGTGTGGGGATAACGGAGGCTGAGGGCTCCAGTACCCACGCAGTGCTTGGGATGCTGGCACCTGCTGATGCCGACGGTCCCTGCTGGGGCTTGCGCTGCTCTGCCAGTCCCTCCATGGCCTTCCCAAGGCCATGGGAATGATTGCCAAAGTTAGAGGTTGGCTATGGTTCCTTGCTATGCAGGGAAATGGGGTCCTCCAGAAAGGTCCTCACTAGTTGCATCCACTAAGAAAATTAACTTTGGTCCCGGAATTCCTGTTCCCGAGTGTACAGAGCGCTAGAGGTTATTGGCAGTCACAGGGTGGGAGCAGAGCTGTGCAGGAAAAGTGCTAGTGGTCCACGATTCCTGCAGGAAGGGGTTACTATCCCCCAGGGCAGCACTATCCACACTGAAGAGAGTCCCTTCCAGCTCCCCCCATCCAGGAGGGAGCCACTCTGCCACCCCTGTGGCCGCTCTGTGCAGGGAAGTGAACCAAGGGCCCTGGGACGGGAGTTGCTTTAACAAAAGTGGGTGCGAAACGTGTCCTGAACCGCTAACTGCAGCCAAGGAAGGTCTTCGTGGGAGGTCTCAAACGCCCTTCTCTGCGGCTCGTGTGAAGAGGGGAACCTCGCGCGTGGGGAGCTGCGCCTCCGGAGCGAGCGAGCGAGCGCCGCCCCGCACCTGGGCCCGCCCCGCGGAGGCGGGAGCCGCCGGGCCGGGCCGGGAGCCG